>JAEQBH010008587.1:0-130927 GCA_016808115.1 Tetrastigma voinierianum
AATTTAGTAATAATGGATTTGTTGACGATGATGGGGTACCAGGACGAGGTGATATCTTTGCATGCATGACCTTAATTTGGAGTATATAACTTAAGAGGAAAAACACAGTAAATAGGATGGAAAATAAACAAAACTATATTTATATATATATATGGGGTATGAATTTCTAAACTAATTTGAAAAAAATTAGGAAAAATAAATCTTATTTTATAAAAGAAGTCCCTAATATTTGATAAAAAAATCCCAATATTTCGCAAAAGATAGAAGATGAGTCTTAATTAAATAATTAAGGTTTACATAAGTTTGTGTCTTAAATGGTTACATGACTTCTACATATGGCTCATTCGCGCAACCCTCTTTATCAAATTTTTGGATGGGTTTAAATAATATTATTTTGATCATCATTTCCAAATAGTTTAAATTTGATCCTTAATAATATAGTTTTCCCAAACTAAATATATAACAAAGTTTATTTTGCATAAATTCGGTCTTAAATTGCAAAAATACCCAATAAATTAGTAATTTCTTATCCTAGGATTTTCAATTTAGAATAAACCTTTTCTTCTTTAGAAGATAATGTATCATTAAAGACTATTACCCAAAGGCTTAGTAATTTGATAGTAATAAATTTCGTAGTTGTTTCATAAACAATATATTTATTACTTAGTTTGTCATGGAAGAAAAATTTTATGGAGAGATTTTAAAGTCTTGATAGTGGATATTTTGTCAAAAAATTCTCCTTGAAAAATACTCGTGGAAAATTTAAAGTTTACATTTCATTTTCTCTTATCATAATAGGTTTCCAGATTTCAAACAAATGTTTTCAGAAATTTTCAAATAGATGATATATTAATCAAGCAATTACTATAGGGCGTTTGGTAGAGGGAATAGAGAATGGAAATGGAAATATCAGTCCAATTTTCTCCCTTATTTCTTTCTATGTTTGGATAAGTTTTTATAGAATGAATTAGATCAAGTAATTCCATTGAAACATGCCTACTTCTAAGTAGGAATTTGATTCATCATGCCTGGAAATTTAATTATTTGATTTCCTCTTAATGAGATGGGAATAACTTCAATTAGGGTCAGTTTGACCATGGCTTCTTAGAAGTGTTTCTAAATATAAGAAATACTTTTCAAGTGTTTTAGAATAAAAAAACATTTGGTAATATTTTCAAGCATTTAAAAGTTCCAAAAAACGTTTTTGGAAGTGTTTTGAAGCATAAGAGTTGTTTTTTATAAAAGCACTTTAATTTTTTTTTATATATTTCTAAAATGCCTACTTGTTTTGTCATTTAAATGTATATTTATTTTTTCCTTAAAAACATCTATTTATTTATTTTAAAAATCGGATAATATCATATACTTTTAAAAATTCAAATCTTTTCGTAAATATTTTAGCTTATTTCCTATAATCCTTAAAATGACTTTTATAAAAATAATTATTTTAAGTATTTTATTAATAAATTTTGCATACGGTTATTAATTAATTCAAATCTTTTTGTAAATATTTTTATAATCATATGAATAATTATTTGAGAGTTTTAATTAATGCAATATTTATGTATGTTTTCATTAGTTCAAATATTTTTATAATCTTTTTAATTTATTTTATAATCACAGAAATAATTTATTTTGGAAATTATTATTAATATAAATGTTTGTATATGTTTATTCATTAATTCATATTTCTAAAAATGTTTTAAATTTTTATAATCATAAAAATAGTTGATTTAAGTTTATTAATATAGAATTTTTATATATGTTCATATACTTTTGTAATAAAAAATTTTATTTATTATGATATCCTATTTTATAGTCAAATATTAAATCCCTTTTAGGTAACTGTGATGCTCGTGTTTTATCACATTATCGACTATATTACAAAAACTTTTGTAGAATCACTGTCGGTTCTATAAAAGCGTTTACAATAAATGGTTATTAAGGAAGCTGGCCCTTAATATTTACTTCTCATATCTCCCACATTTCTAACATCTCAGTTTGATGCGCTATTCTTACCAAAATAATTCGCAATAAATATTTGAAAAAAAATGTTATTTCATGAAATAGGAAAATTTAGAAACATAAGCATATATAATCTTAAAATCTAAAATGATTTAATTATGTTTTAATAAAATAAAATAATTAATTATGGAATTATGTTTGAGTTTGTATAGAATGTGAAATAAAGAAAAATAAATGAAAAACTTATATGGAAAAAATTTAAGAAAAATTATAATTTAGTTTGTTTGTTTGATTATTGAAAATAATTAAATTGTTGATGTATTTATCCATAAAGTTTTCAAACTTTTGAAAATAGTGAAATTAACAAAAAACACCTATAATATAATAATAAACAAATAAATAAAAAATAGATCTAAGTTTAATAATTAATTTAAAATAACTAATATATATATATATATATATATATATATATATATATATATATATATATATATATATATATATATATATATATATATATATATATATATATATATCCTTTTATTTTATATGCATGTATACGAGAGATAGCTGAAAAATAAAAATAAAAATATTTATGAAATAGACTGATTTAAATATTTGTATATAGAAAGTTCAATAGTTTTTTTTTCTAGTTTATTTTTTAAATTATATATTTTTTGTTTTAATTTTATTTATTTAATAAAAAAGCTATAGAAATTATGCTATTTGAAATAAAATAAATATAATTAAAATCATGATACGATTATTTAATGTCAATTTATTTTATTTATGTTATAATTTCTGAGTATTTATGGCAGTGGGGTGGAATGAAGTAATGGATTCTATGTGGATTCAAACTAGTCAAACTATGAGGAATGAATTCATTATTAATTTCATTCCATGTAAATAAGAATGTAAGGATTTTTCATTTCTGTTCCTGTTCCAATGTGCCAAAGGTCGTGAGGAAGACCAAGCTCTAACTGCATCATTAAAGCTGCATTTCAATTAGTTCATCACACCTCATCAGCCGGTTAATAATGAGTTAAGGGATCTTCTTTTCATGAGGACAAGACTAGGTAAGTTTATAGAATAGAAACTTGGATTGTCGTCATGGAAACTGATATTAGGATGCCAAAGGACGTAATTTAGAATATGTTTTTATAATTCATTATCAGTATTTGAATATATTTGTATTCATATATATGTTGATTTATATTATTTATTATAGATATCTGTGCTAGTTTTATTGTGTTGCCTCTTCCTCCTTTGTTGTAGCCTAAGGACTTAATATCACTATGAAATGATGCTGCCTGCGCAGAACCAGTTCAGGTAAGCCCAGCTTTTGCTTCTCCTTCTTATCAAAGGAAAAAGTGGTTTATCAAAGGAAAGAGTGTCTTATACTTTTAATCTTTAGATAATGTGTTGTCTTTTACTTGGATCTTTGGATAATGTATTTGCAGACAGCACGTGTCGATTAATAGAGAGACTTTTGATATTCTCTCTAGTTTTAATGGATTTATTTGGTGATAAAAGGCAGGTTAAGCTTTGATGATGTTACTCTTAAAGTTGTTATGGTACTATTATTCACTGATCTTAAGACTCACAATTAATTCTTTACCGATGTTGTGTAGTTCCTTGAGAACCATAATGCGCGCCACGGCACTATGTTAGGTTGCTTCTTTATTTGATTACACCTCCCGAAAATCGTCGATGGTGTGAGTTCAGATCAACCAATGAGACATCACTGTCTCTAGGTGGTCTTACAGCACCAAAATCCCTCCCCTCAGGGATAACATATCATTGGCATTTCAGGACCAAGATTAGGCAATGCCAATTGTGGCCAGACCAACTCTTCACCTAGTGTTCTCAGTTGAGGTTGTAGTGATCTGCTGGCTGTAACACACAAACTTCTAACAATGCGGCGTTTATTGTCCATTTCCCATATAGGGCTCTAAACCCACATAAATGACATATTAAAATTGCTTATAAATCTTGCTTGTCACAATACTCACAAGGAAAATTAAATAATTTCCTTAAATTGAGATCTCCCAATGATATAAATCTTTAAGAGTAAAATAAAATGTCATTATTACTTGTATTTACAAGATGAAATTTTTTTAAAATAATTTTTCTCAAAACGTATTTTGACTATGACATGAATCTTCAGAATAGAAAGTTTTTTATAGAGCATTCGATCTAAACGTTAGTGATTTGTAATGGTCAAGTCTCAAGCAAACATCCAAACTCAGAAATGGTTTCTCAACTTTATTCATGCCTACCCCTAAATAACTCCTGAGGTTTAGAATTTTGAAAATGATTAATAATAAAAGAATTAGGCTAAAAATGATAAGGGAATGTTAATGGTACAATTTCATGGATCAAATGTTTTAAATTCACAAGGTGGAGAGAAATAACATATTTTCTTTTCCTCATAAATCTCATAAGATCTTGAGTACAAATAATAAGATCTAAATATGTCTTTCAAGCGGATGTTCATCATATTTTATGTTTCTTAAAAAAAAATTCATGTCATAATCAAATCCACAAATATTTTCTGAACCCATATACTCCTTGGTTCTCAAAACCTTGTTTCGTCCCCGAAATATCCACTCTTCTAATATTGATAGGGATATTCAGCAACATGCATAGTTCTCAAAATATATCTGTTTTCAAATAGAATGTCAGCTATTTTAACCTATTGTTAAAGGCTATTCCAAATAGTTACATTTCTTGGTTCTCAAGGCTGTTGTTTCAAATAGAATATCAACTATTATAACCCCAGCTGTGGATAATTCCTTATGTACTTGGTTCTCAAAATATATTTATTTTTCAAATAGAAAATGTCAACTATTCATAACTCGTTTAATAGGGACCGTTTCAAATACTTACTCTTGGTTCTTAATATATTTGTTTCAAATAGAATTTTAAGCTATTATAGCCGTTATTAAAGAGAAGCTATATCAGCGGCTTATACATGGTTCTCAAAACATATTTGTTTCAAATAGAATATCGACTATTCTAATCAGATTTGACAAAGGCTGTTCAAAATATTTACACTTGTGGTTCTCAAAAACATATTTGTTTACAAATGAATGTCATTCTTTTAACCTTTATTAAGTGTCATTTCCAATAAAATACCTCATGGTTTTAAACATATTTGTTTCCAAATAAAAATGTCAATATTACAGCACATTGGCAGACAAATTAAACATATACCTTGATTCTCAAATATATTTGTTTCAAATATAATGTAAACTATTCTTACCTTTTGACAGAAATTGTTAAAAATGCTACACTCTTGAGTTCTACCAAACATATTTATTTCAAATAGAATGTCAGCTATTCTAACGAATTAACAGAACCATTTCAAAACATTTATTCTTGGTTCTCAAAACATATTTGTTTCAAATAGAAGAGATGTCAGCTATTCTAACTCTTTGATAAGGCCATTATGTATTCTTATAGCTTGACTAAGGGTGTATTTATTAATTACTATCGCCAGTGTGAGTGTATTTGGGAGTTTATACTCATTGGTCGGGGCCATATTTGTCGAGGTTGTACTCATTGTCGGGGACATCTTTCAAATTTTATACCCTTTAAACGAGGTTGTGTTGTCAAGTTTATACCTATTGACCAGGGCCGTATTTGTCAAGTTTATACCCATTATTGGTCATGTGTCAAGCTATTATAATCGGTTTAGCGGGGTCGTAACAAACCAAGTCAAATATTTCATTATGTTTCCAATTTCACAAGAATACAAAATTATATCTCACAATTTTCAATCTCTATCATAAACATTCTCAAATTCATTTCCACTTACAAAATCCACATACATATAGTTTAAATAAAGTAAGAAATATCCAAACTCTTAATCACATATAATAGCAAATGTTTGTTTTTATATACAAAGCTTCACATTAATCTTGTACGGTATTTCAAGGTACTAGAAAAATAAGATCCTCAAAAGATTCACAATTCATCTTAATAAATATGAACAATGTCTATTAGATAAAATAATACTTTCGTACTCCTTAGGTTTTTTATATCTCATATTTTTTCTTTTCTAGAACTAAAAATATTTAAGCCTAAAATCTCAAAACCTCTTTTGGCAAATTTCTGTAAAATCGAGTAGGTTTTACCCAATAGCCTCATCATCATCAATTTCCAATTCTATAGAATTCTTAATTTTAAATTTATGAATTTTAATATAAATATGATTTTTGGTTTAGAAATCCCCGAAATCTCTTATAAACAAATGGTTCTTTTAACTTGTAGGGAATCATATTTTAGCCTTTAAAATCTCAAAACACTGTGCCTGAATCACCCAAAACATCAAAGACCCATTCTAAACAAATTTCTCAATACTATATTTTTCATACATTTCTAGGTTTCATATGAGTTTAGGAAACCTAAGTTTTTCAAATCCTAAGATTCCCAGGTGACAATTACCCCAAATATATCAAACATCAGACCCAAGCCAAGATTCTTGGTTCTATGCATTTTAATCACTTCTAGGGTTTCATTTGAAGGTTTAAAGCCATGGTTTTCAAATCTAAGATTAAAGTAGAAATTGCCCCAAAATATCAGTATCAAACAGTAAAATCCTTGCTTTTGTAAACCAAATCATTTCTAGGGTTTCAAATCTAAAAAAGTTTAGCCTAAGCTTCTAGAAATCAAGCTTTATAAAGCCTAACTATCAAAAAATCAAAATAGAAAACACTTGAGATTGGAAGTTTTGGGGCTTGAAATCTCCTGTTTTGGGAAACCCTAAGCTCCTCCTCTCTCTCTCTCTCTCTAATAAAAATGAAATAAAAAAGAATGGGTCCTTATAGTTTGAAGAACTTTATAACTAATTAGTTACATTTGCATAAAACATGTCTTTTAGGTTTCGATTGGCCATGTTTGTCTTTAAAAAAAATTTACTGACATCCCTCTTTATTTTCTTTTTGTTTTGTTTGGAAGAATTTTGGGTATCACATTCTCCTTTTCTTATAAAGTTTAGTCCTCCTAAACTTCCAGCTAAGTCAGGTCCTTGAACCAGTATGATGTTGGTTTTCTTTCCTTTTTCTTATTTTTCCTCCCTTTATAATTTAGACACATACTTTCTTAGGTCCAATCTTTCCATTTGAATAGCCTCAATTTCATAACCTAAAGGGATAAAGAATATATTCCTCAAACTCAAGCATAAAATACAGCATAAACATATAGGCTTTGGATCCATTTTAATACACAAAGGCGCCTTTTTTTCCATTATCATTTAAAACTTAATAATAAACTTGAAAGCAAATCAAATTCCAAATTTAAGTGTTTCTGAATTATCGACAATCCTTATGTGTGCTTTGATTTTTCCTTTGCTAATTAAGGCTATATTTACCAATAGTCAATTACTGAGTTTAAGTCTTTAAAGTTCCCTCTAATATGGAACCTAACAAATAGGACTATCATCATCTCCTACCATAAGCCCATATAAAGTATCATCTCTTTTACTGCCTTTAAAGAAATGTTATTTGTAAGAAGAAGATTTAACCCAAATATAAGTACTTATTCTAATTACTTTCATGTGTGAAACACAATCTCTTATAAATCTTTTCAAACTTTTGGATTTATATCAATTTAATTGTCAGCCTAGGAGTACAAAAGTTGCTATTAAGACTTAATGCTTAGTATTGAGTAAAATAAGATTCTTACCATATGCCTTTGGATAAGACATCTCATACATTTAAAGTCTTTGCTTCAATACCGGGGCTGATACAATAGAAAATAAGTGGGCTATCAATGACTAACTATCATAATGAAGGTTGTCACCAATTAAGGTTTCTTATAGTTGCCCTATCACAGATCCATGGTAATGGTTTCACATTCGCCAATAATACCATGATTTAAAACTCTATTGGTTGTTGATCATAAACGTTCATATCTCAACTTGATTCCTTGAAGCCAAATCATTATGTCTCGACTTTATATATTTTAAACTCTATCTCCAAATCTTTGTACATTTGCATTCCTCTAAGTGAATAAGTAAGGCCTAAACAATAAGCTTCATTTCAAAAGTTTTTTTCTTTTATGTCTCAATTATTTAGGACATTAACTCTAGTCTGAATTTCAAGATTCCATCATCTAATTAAACAAAGTCCATTACCATATCTTCGTAACATTCCATATGTTTCAGCTAATTTGAAAAATTATTCTTTTGTAGGTTTTAATTTTCCCCAACAAGTTTTAAGTTTATTGCTCACGATCTTCAGCACCAGGGACTCTGAGGTCTGGTTGTGGCGTGGACATCTCTAAGTCTTAAGTAATCATTATGACAGTCTCTAATAAGTTCCAAGGGATCAACAATTAATTTCTTTGCTTAAGTCATCTTACAGATTCTCATTGTCTTATTATGCTAGATAATGTTGTCATATTCCTAAATAATTTTATCGATAACGGCCTTATTGGTTCCATATGGGGGAGGGGAGGAGGGAATCAATCTTGGGCTTGGGATTCAACTTGCATGTGCAAGTAGTTTCTCTTATCCACATGGGAGGATGGGAGCGGGGAATTAATCTTAGGCTAGAGTTAAGCATGATGCAATAGTTCTAATCCACTAGGAGGGAGGAGTAATCAATCTTGGGCGGGATTGAGCACAGCCTAGTAGTTTCTTGTATCCACGGGAGGAGGTAGGAGATCAATCTTAGGCTTAGGTTAACACTTGGCCTGTCGTTCAGCCCCATAGGGTGATGGGAGTGACAATCAAGCTTAGCTTTGGGGATTCTTGCGATATGAGTAGTTGTTCCACGGGACAAGGGAGTGGAATCAATCTTAGGCAGAGATTGCATGACATTTGTAGTTTTCTTATCCTCGGGATGAGAAGGTGGGAATCAATCTTAGGCTTTTGAGTTCAACATCGGCCTTAGTGGTTCTTATGCTCGGGGAGGGGAATCGATCTTGGGGCTTGGGGATTCAGCTTGCACACATTATAATAGTTCTTGGGAGGGATGGGAGGGAATCAATCTTAAATTTGGGGATTAAGCTTTGCACGACCTTAGTAGTTTCTTATCCGGGAGGAAGGAGATCAATCTCTTAGGCTTGGGGTTTCAACTTGCAAGACATAGTAGTTTCTTATCCGAGAGAAGGGAGTGGAATCAATCTAGGCTTAGGATTCAACACACGACATAGTAATTCTTTCCCATGGGAGATCAGTGTGGATCAATCTTAGGCTTTAGAGATTCAACTTGCATGACATAATAGTTTATTTCCCATGGGAGAAGGAGTGGGAATCAATCTTGAGCAGGGATTCACATTTGCACATTGTGGATATATATCTTGGGAGGAGGGTGAGAATCGATCTTAGGCACAGGGATTCAGCTGTTGAGATTTTGTTGATTAGTTGGTTCTGTTTGGTTTGGATCTTTCATTCTCAAACTACCCATATTTAATACTAATAGTTTGTTTTGTGTAATGAATGATTATAACTTATGACTTACAAAACCAGAATGCATGCGCTCGGATACCATCTTTGTACTTGAAAATCAGGGTCAAGGTGACATCTAGATCCTTGCTTGGAATGTTAGTAGTCGCCTTCTGTATGTTTTCTTACAAATATACAAATTCTTATAACATTTTACAAAGTTTGATGTACAAACTCCTTTACACTTTTACATACCCAAATATATATATATAATAATAATATATATATATATAATAATATATATGTATAATATATATATGTAATATAATATATATATATATATATTAAAACTAGGTTGTTTCTAATATATTTTTTGCAAAAATACTTCTCAAATACATGAAGCTATGCCGTGCTCCTTGTGGCCTCGAGGAATGTACGTCTTCTCGTGTAGCGAAAGGGGTCCCACGTAGGTGAAAGCGTAGCCGTCGATATATCTCCTGCCATTCTCCCCACCTAAGAAGTAACCTTGCAATGCCAGCTGTACAAATCAATCTTCGCATTTCAAGTACCTCTCGATTTGTGCATAATGTCTACATGTCATAAGATGGTGTGCCCTCATGGCTCGTCTGGAGTCCTGCGGCTCCTCACACTTGCATATACCCAGTATGAAACGGTCAAAGGCGTCCAGCCCTAACCTTCCAAAATAAAAACTTTTTGTTTTGTAATTCCTGGGCCCATTGGATACTGATCTTTCTTATTCCTTACCAAGTCTTTTGCGTATGCATTTGTGGGCCCGGATTTTGAGTTCTCTACGCGGGATGCATGCGCTTATACAACATTTTTCTGGCTTTCCTGCGGTTTATATCTAAACCATATACGGGTTTTTCCTGAGGTGTCTATCCTACTTGCTTCACCCTATTTACACACGTACTTTTCGCAGCTATATAGGCCTCAATTTGGACGTTTGTCATTTCACCCGGAAGCTCACCGCCAGACGCCAGAACCACAAATATAGCCATGTCCTCGGCCTGCGCGGAACCTGCTTATAGTGTCAATTTACCATGTCCTCCGGTATACATGAACACAAACCTGATGTGACTTACCCTGCTGCCAGGCACTTTGAAACCAGTGTCGGCCCGACCAGCCTCACACCCAGTTAAGTGATATCGCATGCATAAATCTGTCGTGTCATTTGCATATTCTTGTGCGTGTTGCTGCGTTAGTGAATCTATTACACTACATGTCCAAGTGTCATGGATCGATTATATTTAATGCATATAATTGTTCCGTTTTTTGTCCCATATATCACATAATTTCACATTCGACATATTTATTCCAATTTGTATCTTACGTGGCCATTCGTATCAATCCAACCATGCTTAGCCTCGGAAATGTCTGGACTTAGTCCAAAAGTCCCGACATTATTGTCACCACCTGACATTCAATACGCCAGTTCCTGCTTGGATATCGCATTTGACATTTGAGATACCATGAGTTCAAAGCGGAAGTTTGGAAGCCAGGCAGCCATTTCCTCAATTATGTATTGGCCAATGTTTAAGCCACGGTTTGTTTATTTATCTTATTAAATTTCTAGACTCATGATTTTAGTAGAGGTCGAGAACTGCGAATCGAGGTTCGGACGAGAAAGTTATGGCTCTCCAAGAAGTTAGTGCGGCCGGTCCCATGGTGTACCGTTGGGCGTATACCCTGTTGCCCATTATATCGATTTTGCCATCCCCGGAGACGCAATTATTCGGTCTCGTATAGTCTAAACGCATTAAATGGGGTCTTTGTAGTCCTTACAATAACCAAACCCACATCTGGTCGCACGAAATATTGGGAGCCCAGCTGTTGGAAGCCCATTCATTATTTGGTGTAAACAGCGGGTAGGAGGAAACCTACCTCTCGTAGCGCAATTCCAAGTCCTTTGTTGTTCGGTTCTGCTCCCTACGCCACATTGGCTTCGGTTCCCCTCCTCCTTTCCTTTCTTCCTTCTTTCCTTTCTCTTTTCTTCTTCTCCCTTCCTTTTCTTTATTTCCTTTCTTTTCTTTCCTTCTTTTCTCTCCTTCTTTTCCACTTTCCTTCTTACTTTGCCATGACTAATTTGGATGTCCATATATGTAATCTATGAGCCATTTTCACCTCCATGACATATGTGACATACCTATGTATGACATATCGCCCCAAAGCCATACACCAATCCCCCTCCCATGCCGTGGACATGGCTGTATGTCACCCACATCCTCCTACTACTAGCTCACTACCCATTGTCTGGCATGTGTCCCTCCTTGCCATCGTCACCCACCTTAGACCCTACCGATCCACGGGCGGCGCGACTCGCTTTTAAATGGAAGGAAAATGTGGGTTGATTTGAATTTTAGAAAATCCAGTCCTCGAGAGGACGAGTTTTCCTTAGTCGTACTTGCACATTTGTTGTTTTATAAAGGGAAAGCAGTAAAGACAAAAACCATGGCTCCGGTGTGGAAGCGGTCTGCGAAAACTAGATTGCAGGTCAGGTGGTGGGTTACCTATGGGAAGGCGCCTCCTTAGAGTAGCACCCCTCTAGGCGAAACTAAGTCTCTACTAGTAGATGGTATATACAGGAGCATATGGGTCACGGATCGAGGATGGTCCTCACTAGGCTAAACATACGGCAGATGGGACATTACAATTTGGTATCTAGCATGGCAAAACCACTTTTTTTTTCGGTAAGGCTTGATGCGTGTACCCTGGTCCACTGGCAGAAGCTATCAAGGTTTGGCGATAGACCTGCTTCAAGCATACTGACGCCCCCGAGCGCTGACATGTTGTAAGGTGATTGCGACGTTAAAGCACATGCGGTCCTTGTGATTTGCGTGAGGTCGGTCAAAGGCTCAGATGCATCCTGAATGTCAAAATCCAGGCCACCATGTTGCGCATATGAAAACCGTCTGCTTGCGCAGCATGTACTTTCCGGTCCTGGCCATGCGGCGGGAATGGGTGAGGCGAATGGTATCGCCCATCATGCATTTTAAAACCAAATATTTGGATCCCATACCGAAAGAGAGCCGAAGTGAAAGGGGTAAGTGGTTTCTTACTTTGTACATTCCCTTTAAATCCCACAAACCAAACCCTTCTTACAAATCCCGCTGCCACTCTGCTTTATTCAGCAAACTGAACTCCAGACCCTAAAGTCGGCCTACGGGTTTCCTTGAAATGACTAAGAACAGCCATAATAGGTGGGTAGAAACATATAAATAAGTTGCCGCATTTGTCTTACTAGTAGGTTGAATGGTTCTCACAAGTCCAACGATTGAGAAAGGATTTATATTTGCTGTTAGAAAATTTATCACCGGGTGGGGATCCAACAAAACAAATGGAGTGCAATTCTAACTACAAATGACCCGAACCAATATCGCAAAAGCCGAGTACCCAAACTTCCATTGGAAAGCCTAACCCAATAGACCGGTTCGTTCGGTTTCCCAACTTGTCTAGACTATTTGAAAAGATCTAGACTTATCGGAGACTTTTCTCACGAGTCGAGAATCTAACAGACAAACGGGTGGAGGTGGGCTAAGATGACCAAGAACTCCAACACGAGTGTGAAGCAAACTACCCAAACTGCCATTGGGAGGAGCCTGGCCGTGGACAGGCTCATTCAGTTTCCCAAGCTTGTCTAGACTGTTGAGAAAAAGATCTCAAAACTTGTCAGAACTTTCTCACAGATTCAGAATCTAACAAGACAAGCAGATGCAATTCGGAAGCTCAAGACCAGCCGAGAGCCAACCACAAACAAAGCTTAGACTACCCAGCGCATTACGGAAAACCAGCCCAATGAACGGCTCATTTCAGTTCCCCAGCCAATCCTAGACTAACCCAGAAAGATCTCCGACGCCAGAGCTTTCTCATAGAGTCGAAAGAATCTTTCGAAATAAACGAGTGCAATTAGAAGACTCAAGACAGCGAAACCAGCTAAACCAGCAGACTACCCATTACTTTTCTAAAAAAGCTGAACCCACCGGCCATAGTCCGGTTTCTAACCCAGTTGGGCGGTTGGGAATAATTACTCAAAATGGTCAGGGCCTTACTCCAAGGTGAAGTCTAACAAAACAAACGGTGATTGATTTCACGGCTCGGATAGTGAGAACCCGACCAAACAATCGAATTTATTTTCCTAAAATCGGAATTTGCCAGTGACTATTTGAAACTGGCTCTCACATTGGCGTGAAAACGGTTCAAATGGATTCGAGAAAAACTATAAAATTTAGTTAGATATCACTTAAAAGAATAGAGTGGAGGCCAGAATTCTATTCTTACCTCTTCCCGTGGCTTGGAAAAAAACTGAGATGGCAAATGGGAATCCTTGAATGTAAATCCAGGGCGGAAGAGTGCCTCAAGGTCTCTTCCACTTTAGTCTTTCTCTCCTTACAACACCGATTCCCGCTAGCCTCTGGGGCCCATACTGGTGTTTCCACCTTTAAGCTTTGGAAAGAGAGCCCGATGGGTCTCGGAATTAGCTTCCACAACTAGCTCCCTCCTCATTTCCATACCATTGAATATCTTAGTTTTTGGAAACAGCCTAAGTATCCACATGGATTCATGGTGGGCTGCATATCTTAAGCCGGGCCAATGGACCCCTAATACTGCCATGGTCGAGCTAGAAGCTTATGGGCTGAACCATCATAAGTTGGGCTCCAAAAATCCTGCATGAGCTCCCTGGCGCGGGCTAACCGGTTGAACCAGATGCCAGTGAGTCGTGGTTGGGGAAGTGTAGGGTACGATAGGATGTTTTTACTGAAGAATTAGGGACCAACAAAAAAAGCGGTGCACCCATTTCCAGTGCGGATAGAGAGATGGTCGAAGCAAGATCAAGTGCTCCGGGTGACCCATACTCTGTCGCTTTGGTTGAGCTAAAGCCTCGGGGGCACTTGGCCTGTACGATGCCAATAACTAAAAATCGCCATGATGACCTCTAAAGTAGACTACATGCCTCAACGGACCACCGCCCAAGGAAACTCGAAGGCAGTCTCTTTAAAAGGGCCTAATGGTGTTATATAGAGGAAACGATGGGTGGAGTGTGGCCTATAGGATAAATGCAAGTGTTGAGGCAAGAATTGAGGGTCTAAATATGCCCCTCTTGATGGGTGAATGAGCAGGTGGATGGTAGATCAGAAGTGCCGGCGATGCAAGAGAATGAAATGAACTCTAGTGAAGAACCAAGATAAACCAATAATTTGTCCTTACCACAATGCGAAGGTTAATGGAGACGAGTCGCTCAGGTGAAGGACTTAAAGATAGCTTGGGTCGATGCCACAGGAAAAATGGGTTATCAGACTGTCTTCGGAAAAGATAATGAAATCTGGAGCGTCACGGAAGATGAAATCGGACAAACTCGGGAGGTCGAGGCGAAGCACGGGAAAAATTAAAATCCGGTGGAGTATCGGAAGGTAGGATCGAGGCGAGTCTAGGAAATAGGGAATGTGATCTGGATAAGGTGGGATCAGGCGAGTCTGGAAGGTAGAAAATGAGCCGAATCTAGGAAAAATTGAATCAGGGTGTGAGTCTGGGGAAAGGGGAAAATCCAGGTTAGTGTCGGAAAAGATAGGATCTAAGTGATGCAGGAAGGTGGGATCCAGGCGAGTCTTAAGAGGGAGTAAAATCCAAGTTGAGTCTCTAAAGAAAAAATGTAGGATCCAGGAATGAGTCTGGGATGGGATCAGAATGATCTGGAAGGTGGGATCCGGGAAGTCTGGAAGGGTGGGATCAAGGCTGATCTGGAAGGAATTAAATTCCCGGGTGTGAAGTACACAGAAGAGTGGATCAGAGAAATCTACAGAAAAGAGTGAGATCAAGTAGTCACAGAAGAGTAAATCAAGGTGAAGCAGGAAAAGAGTAGGATCCAGGCGAAATCCCAGGAAAGAATGGGATCAGGCTGAGTCACAGGAAGGTGAGGATCCGGGAGAAGTCTGGGGGGAAAGGTGCAGGATCGAGGCGAGTCACAGTGAAGAGTAAATAAGTTGAGTCACAGGAAGGTACAAGGATCCAGGCTGATCCCGAGGAAATGGGATCCGGAATCTCTTTGGGATGTGGGATCAGAATGGTGCAGGTAGAAATCTGGGCGGAGTACAAGGAGGTCAGGCGAATCTGGAAGGTGGGATCAGACCCAGTGTCGGAAAAAATAGAAATCTGGGCGGAGTACCCAGAAAGAAGGGCCGGATGAGTCTGGGGATCGGGAGAGGGTGGAATCCAGGGTTTGAAGTCTGGAGGAACCACAGTTAAAGGATAAAGGGGATGCAAACTAAGGCTCTAGGCAGACTAAATGGAATGGGGATGACAGCGAAACCTAAATGAGCATAATGGGGCTGGATGTAGTTGAATCGACCTTGAGTGACAAAGGAGTGCCACCCCCAGGTGTGACATCGAGGAAAGTGCCCAATAAAATGACAGCGAGGAAAACACAAGCTTTATAACAGTGGAAAGAAGGAAATTACGCACTGTGGACAATCCTGATGTGACCCGTAAAAAAAAAAAAAAGAAAGAAAAGGGGTTGTCTTGATCTAAGTGTCAATGCCATGTCAAAATCCATATTTTGCATACGGTCAAAGTGAGGAAGAAGTGAAAACATCAATCCATTCATTCGTGTCTCCATCCATTTATTTCCCAACATCAAATGTCCACAGCGATATAAATTATTCACAGTGTACATCGATGTGCAGAATTATAGATAAAACACTTTGAAATAAATTTAGAAAGATGATTAATGCGAACCGTGACATGAACCTTATATGGGGTGTGTGCGATTATTGCACCCTATTGGAGTTAATGAATGTAGGCAAATCTTACCTAGGCCCTTAGAAGGAACTATCTTTGTGTGAAGAAACCCAGGCTGTGTGAGCATATAGGCTTTGATGTGAAAACAATATCCCTAGGTAGAATAGGGTTTTGCCAGGTGTACATAAGTGAAGTACGAAGCCCGACCACGAAAAGATGGAGATGCCCCGGTGTGAATGTGTCAAAGCATCGACTGGATGTTATCAATGGCCCCGATTCTCTACCTTGTCATGCGTATCTAATCATGGATTTAGGGTAAACAAACTGAATGGAGAAGCAATATACTGTGACCCTCGATACTCCCAAACGAGACGCAATGCTTGTCATTACTCAATCGATGCGTGAACCTGTCAGTATAAAATGATTAAAAGCCGACACGAGGATCATGGTCTCGGGGTGGTCTTACATTTCGGATGATAATATTAGGCCCGGGGTGAAGGTGAATGACATGATGAAACAATGGCCCAAATATGATAAATCACGCCCGACCCCTGTCGTGGGATAACCGAATGAAGGATCCTTGTGAAGCGAGGTGGCTATTAGCATCCGATGAACAATGTAGAGCCAATAAAGTGAAGTGCACAGAAAGGACACATGGCTTAAGAAGTGAGATATTTGATCAATAAGTAGAAAAATTTGAAAGAGGATAAGAAAAATGATGAATGGATAAAACAAAAAAAAAGGAAAGGGGAAACAATTTGGGATACAAATGTGACGTGTGACAACTGACAGAGACAACTCATCGAGGAGCGATCAAGTCAAGCAAGTCAACTATCGGAATGGGGTGGGTGATGCGGGTAAAGATCCGGGGACCTAGTGCGAAGCAACTAGACCTCATACCCAATGTGCAGATCCATGGAAAAATCGTACAATACTTTCCTCAGCCCTCGGAGGATAATAAATCTCTCAAGCCTCGTGATTGGCAGATATCTTAAGGCCTTCTTTTTTTATTTTATTTTTCGTCGAGACCACCAAAGTAGGTCGAATGCCGTACTAACACAATCCAGGAAGAACCTCAAACACTCAAAGCTAAATGGTCCTCTCGGCCTAAAGATCCCATATAAACCCATGTGAGCAGAAAGGTGTAATAAGCACGGCTGGTAAAGCTGCGGGATGAGAGCCGCGTCATCCCATCATAGCAAACGAATAGAGATGATAGAAACTAGTCAAAGATAGATGGTATGAAATGCAAAATGGAAGAAAAACCATGATGATCTGAGAAAGAACAAACGAAAGATGTCTGATGCTCCTTAAATGCTCCCATATCCAAATAATAAATAAACGCCACGATGATTTGACCAGTCGAGAAAAAAGTATATGCAGAAATTTGAATGGGAAAGGATAGGCCACAATAAATGCGTGAGGCTCAAGGGCTAGCAATATGATATATCAATGTGTGGGTGTGTAATAGGGAATGGCTACTAAATGTGTACCATCCTTTGACCATGATCTCATCATAAAAACTTCTTTATTTGATCAACATTGGTGGCTCATTGGGCGGTTCGTCAGTCTATCTTGTTTTGCTCCCTCTTGGTCGGATCTCGGATGACATAAGGCTTGCTCCAATTCGGTCCTCGCTTTTACCTCACAGGTCGTTTAGTCAATCCCCCAGGGACCTTGAGGCCCAAATTCGCCTTTTTGAAACCTTCTAGGCTTGACCCTTTTAATGCGGGTCATTTCCTCTGTCGCTGAACGCTGATCTGTGCGTAATCTCCTCTCATCCAATTTTGGTGATCATAGCCCAGGCCCATTTCGGAGTCTTGAATGTCGATATAATACTCTCTCAAGGATCCTATTCGATTTCTTGGTATGCTTGCCTCAATACCTCTCTCAAAGTAAAGTGCCAGGTTGAGTGCGAAAGATGTACGATCGCCCCTGATGCGAAAGGGCTTCTCGGCCGATCCATCATGAATATCTCATCTCTTGGATCTTTCGATGATGCACCGGGGTGGAGTGCAGCTCTAGTGTCTTGCCGTGGTGGCAGATTACGTAGTCACGGAAGGGCGTCCTCAAATCAACCCAAGCCTTGATCAATCGAGTCACGGATAAGCGTGCTTCAATGCGGCCTGATGCTCTGTATCGCGGCCAGCTCTTTGATGATAAGCCTGGTAGAAGATGCGCCTGAATCAAGATTGGGTGGTGTAGTGGTGAAATACCCAGGTGGTAGTGGATCATCAAACCCTTCAGTGATCTTTGAAATGCTCGGCTCGGTGGCATCCTCAGGTTGTATACATTGCTGGCCGGCCTCGGCGGAGCGTGCTCTATCTGTTAATTAAGTGCTGTCACAGAGTGGCCTCTGAGTGGCTTGTGCCGCATATCTTTTTGAACGTGGTGGCGAATCTTAGAAAAGTACATTGGCCAGGCACGAAAGAGATGTTTGAGTGCATGCGGTCCCACCTATCATGTTGGGTGTAAAGCTTGCCTTGAAACGGAGGGTGGCGATGGGGACCTGTGTCTGGCATGTGATGGCACAACATCGATAGATGCAGGTCTGACCTGGCTTCCTTAGAGTCTGAAGAGTGCATAATCCTCTAGATATTACCCTCCTCAATGCCGCAAAGTGAACCCGTAGTCCGAGTGCAATACGCGACCGGCGGGATGCTGTAAAGTGGGGTACGTTGCGCATAATCATCTTTGATCACGATCGCTTCGGAGATTATCTATAATATATGCTATCTTCTCTCTGGCGGGAGATAAATGATGATTGACTCATCCGGCCTGCACGAGGGCCTCTAACTCTCTCGGGATCGTCCTCTGATGTTAAAGAATCTTTGTGCGATAAACATCTTGTCTAAATCGGCCCATGTCCTGCATACTCGAAGGGTCGATAATTGCACCAAACGTTTGGCGGCACCACTTTCAGCGGCGGAAAAAACGCAGTCATACGCGCGCCATCCCAGTCTATGCGCGCGTAGCGGTACATGCTTTGCCCAGTGAATAGGCACCATCTGATGCGCGTCTTGTTGTGAGCGTGAACCGTGGAGTTTGCGAAGTCGTCGTCGGTCTGACTGTAACTCCGCTGGCTCTCGCGGAACTGATCTCGCTCAATCCTACCATCGTGCGGGCGGTGTCGCCGATAATGGGTGAGTTACGTAGTCTTGGCATGGTCTCGGTCGACCATGCCAGGAACTTCGCTCCGGCCCTCTGAGGTTAGTTATGAACGGTGGGTGGTGGTGGGGTGAGGCTATGTAGTCCTCTTGTGCGGTGGGTCCAGAGATAATGGTGGGGGTGGTGGAGGTGGGGCAGTGTGGTCTTCTTTGTCTGGTGGGTCCAAATGATGGTGGTGGTGGTGGAGGTGGGGTGAGTCCCATGCGGGTGCTCCAGGAAATTGTAATGGTTGGGCTGATGCGCATCAATCTCTGTCAGTCCCAATGCATCCGGAGAGATGCCATGGTATCTGTAATCTCAGCCCGATTGGTGTGTTAGTGTCTTTGAGGTCCATATCTCTCTGATTTGATATGCACTCATTGTTGTGTGGATGCGAATTCTTTCTGAGTCACACCAGTGGGATCAGGCAGGGAACCTGAGTGGCTCTTAATCATGATCCTACAAAAGGAAAGGGCTAATTAAGTCCTATGACTATCAATCAGAATCGATCTGATAATGCAGTCATGTGAAATCCTCTAAGGAATGGTTGACCTTAAACATCATGACTAATCGATATATGGCTCCACATAGGCGGTCTGACATGGTAATACCTTGGGGTAGATAAAACAAGAAGCTAACAAAGAAGCCAAGTCCTAAAGGTATGGCCAGTACCTGAGGATACCTGACACAGAGATCTAATCAGCGATCAAGTGACACCGGCCGCGTGTATCCATGAATCTGGCTTTAGAGCTATACATATGTTTATTTACTCGAACATAGTCATCTCCCATAGTGCTCCATACATCAATGTATATATTTGGGCCACATTTGGAGCCTAAGCCGGGTCGAGCGAAGCGGTTAGAATAACTCCCCAGCAACCTCCTTAATCCACGAGAATGGCGGCCGATTCGTGGTCGGAAAAAGAGATACATGCCCTACCAAACACAACGTGGCGGTCATACGGGAAAGGCGGTCCTTCTGCCTTGAAACAATCTGTACGAAGCGAGCTATCACCAAAAATCTACACGTTCGGTCCTCTGGCTGTCCCCGTCTTTATGGCTGGAATGCCCGAATTTAATGGCGAAAGCATGCTATAGATTCCAAATCACAAATGCAAGCCAAATACCAATCAAGTGTATGATCATCGATTATCGTAACCCGGTAGCCTCGATCGAGAGAGCCATGTGCTTCAATATACCTGACTCAAGTTCAAGCTTGATCACTCTTATGAAACCGGAGATTACGGATTCGGTCCCTTGTGGAGCGCCGATTTATGGACCACTACTTGATCCACACGGGCAGCGTGACTTGCTTTTAAATGGAAGGAAAATGTGGTTGATTTTCGAATTTTAGTCGTCTCGAGGAGAACGATTTTCCTTGGAGTCGCCACCTTACTTTTTGTTGTTATTTTATAAGAAACCAAGTAAGAACAAAACCCCGATGACTCAGGTATGGAAAAAGCGATGCGAAAACTAGATTCACGGGTCAGAATCGGAGTTACCTATCGGAAAGGTACCTCATATGAGGTAGCACCCCTCTAGGCCCGGAACTCGGTCTCTACTAGTGAATTGGGTATGTAGAGACTATATGAGTCACAGAGATCGAGGATAGTCTGCAGGCTAAACATACAACTTAGATCATACCAACCTAATTGGTAACTAGCATGCTTAAAAACACTCAACCAAAAGGGCAAATAGCGTGTACCTATGGTCCCTGGCCAAGAGCTACATCAAAGGTTAGCCAACAAACATATGGCATGCATGACACGAACACAAAGCATCCATGTGAAATTCATTACTGACATTAAACACATCGTGGTCCCTAATGATCTTTGCATAAGAGAGTCGGTCAGGCTCGGAAATGCATCACAAATGTCAAAATCTGCACTTCCATACGCATATGAAAACAAATACCAACGCCTAGCATGTGCTAAAAAGTCTGTGTGACGAATAGGTGGAAGCGAATGGTACATCATACATCATGCATTTAAAACCAAATATTGGATCCCATACCAAGAAAGGGCGAAATTTGAAGGAGGTAAGTGGTTTGCTTACTTCTTTACATTCCTTTAAAATCCCACAAACCAAACCATACTTACAAATCCCATTTGCCTTTACCCACTTTGTTCAAGCGAAACTGAACTGGACCCTAAAAGTCGACCTACAGTTGTAGAGGCTGACTAAAACCATATAATAGATTCGAGTGAAACATGCTAAAATAGAAATTTGCCCATGAAATTTGTCTTGCACAACCCGGTTGAATCGGTTCCCAACCGTCCAAGCGATTGAAAAATTCCGAAACTTTGTTAGAAAATTCCTCATGGAGTCAGGAATCGAAAAACAAGCGAATTGCAATTCGACTACAGATGTCGAGAACCAATATAAACGAAGCAAAATTTTTAAACTGCCATTCAGGAAAACCTAACCCAATGAACCGGCTGGTTCGGTTTCCCAACTTGTCTAGACTGTGAAAGTCCAAAATTGTCACAGCTTTTCTCCGCAGTCGGGAATCCTAACAAGATAAACGGAGTGCAATTCCGACTCGAATGACAAGAACCCGACAAAACAAAGCAAACTACCCAAGCGCATTTCGGAGAAACCTAACCCAATGAACCGGCTCATTCAGTTTTCCAACCAGTCTAGACTTTTGAGAAAAGATCTCAAACTTGTAAGAAATTTTTTCACAGATTCAGGAATCTAACAAGACAAACGGAGTGCAATTCCGACTCCGAATGACCAAGAACCAACACAAACAAAGAAGACTACCCAAACTGCCATTCCGGAAAACCTAACCCAATGAACCGGCTCATTCTGTTTCCCAACCAGTCTAGACTATTGAGAAAAGATCTCAAACTTGTCAGAACTTTTCTCACAGAGTCAGGAATCTAACAAGACAAAGGGAGTGCAATTCCGACTCCGAATGACCAGAACCAACTAAAACAAAGCAGACTACTAAGCTTGCATAAACTAGACTTCATAAACCAAATGATCCGGTTTCTAACGAGTTGAGCAGAGAGTTGGGAATAATTCTCAAGGCTATAGTGAATAGCCGTCAAGGAGTCAGGAATCTAACAAAACAAGCGATGATTGATTCTCAGCTCGGATGAGTGAGAACCAACAAAACAATCCGTTGTTTTTCTAAAATCAGGACTGCCGAAGCGACAGAGCCGCTCTCACGTGGCGTGAAAACCGGTTCAAATGATTGAGAAAAACATAAAATTAGTCAGAATAACTCCTTAAGAATAGAGTGGAGCCAGGGTCTGGCTTCTTACCTCTTTCTCGCGCAGAAAAGAAACCAAGATAAGCATCAGAAAAAAATCATCAGTGTGCGTCAGGAGCCGGAAAGTGCCCTCAGGTCCCTTCCGCTGGTCTTTCTCTCCTTTTGTACAGATTCCCACCTCGGCCTCGCGAGCCTATCTGGTGTTTTCCGCCTTCAAGCTTTGGAAAGAGCCCAATCAGTCTCGGAATTAAGCTTCCCTATTAACTCCCTCCTCATTTCCATGAATTTGAATATCTTAAGTTTTGACCTTATCTACAGTATCATGGATTATATTGTTTTTATCATAACAAGCGAGGCCAAAATGGACCCACAATACTGCCCATGGTAGAGCTGGAGCTTTTGGGCCTGAACCATATAGGATTTGGGCTCTAAAATCACAAAAAGCAGTAGAAAATCGCTGGCTGGCCCGACTAGCCGGTTGAACGGATGCCAGCGGTCGGGCAGGTTAAGGGAAGAACCACAAAAATTTTGGCAGAATGTGTTCCTGAAGAATTAGAGACCAACAAAATGAACACACAGTCCAAGTACGGATAGAGAAGTGATCAAACAAGCTCAAGTGCTCGGAATTTGACATACTCTAATAAACTTTGATTGAGCTAAAGCTTGAGGCCCCCGCTTGCTTCCATAATTACGATGCGATAACTAAAATGAATTCATGATGACACTGCAAAGTGAACTACATACGTGCTCAACGGACCACATACAAAGCCCACCGAGGCTGGGGAGGCAGGACTAGAGGCCTAAGGGCCTTAATGGTGTTATATGAGACGATGGGTGAGTGTATTACCATAGGATAAATGCAAGTGTTGAGGGCGAAATTGAGGGTCTACACCAGAAACATCCGTTACCTCGAAAAACGTAAAATTTGATAGTCTCGAAATTCGACGAGGGAGTAATTTGGTACTAGATTTCATGAGATGATTCCAAATGATGTAATCCGTTTCGTCATCAAGATCACAGAAAAATATAAACTTTTCACCTCTAGAACTATTTCGTAGTCTTTGTTTTACCATTTTAAATTTTAAGTTCAATTTTCATGGGTTTTTCCCCATAACTATTGGGTTTATACTTTCATCACTTTTCCTTGTTCATAAAAGTTAATCCTTACCTCTCAACCTTCTTCAATTGAAAAGATGGAGTTCTATCTCGACGTTATCATCCAACCGTAGCCATGATAAATGGCTTAGGAAGAAAAACATGATCTACTTGATTTTGTTTTATTATTAGAGGATTAAAAATCTCTCATTATATTAATTGTTTGGTTCTTGTTTTAGTTTTTTGTTCATGAATGTTTCAATATGATAAAGTTGAGGGTACGTGTTTAATTGTGGGAGGTTATCGGAGGTATGTTTATTTCTCTCTCTATCTCTAATTGTAACGGAACGGACTACTTTACATATAAATATAAAGTTAAACTCTATTTCCCAGTGTTACAGAGATCACCACTTCCTTATTGGCAACAAATTTTCATGCTTGTCTTTGTATTTGTGCAATTCAAATTTGTTGTATAATCACTGCCTGACAGCACCTCATCTTTCATTTCAATCATTTATCTGCTCTTCAACATTTACATTGATTTGTTGATGTTTCATGGTATTTGTTTATTGGGATTGTGTTTATGGTGGTTATCTATAAGAAAATCTCTTTATAATTATTTTAATAAACATATATTATTAACATTTTGGTATATTCATGTTCTTCAACACGCTACCAAAAGCTAGAAAGATAAGTTAATTTGGTACTCTAATTTAATGAAAAATTCAAATTACAAATCAAATTTAATTTGACTAATCTTTGTAGGTAATGAGAGGAATAATCTTATTAGGGAAAAAGTATAGAGCAAACGTGACACTAGAAACTTAAACCGCAGCTTCATTGTGTGAAATATGAATGCCTAAGTGCGCAAGTGCACTGTCATGAACAGGGAACAAAATGTCGAAAATATTGGTCTATATTTTGCTGATATGGCCAAAAATAAGGAGTGTACCATTTGGATCCACGAATTTAACATTTCTGTTATTATATAAGTGTAAATAGAAGTTATATTATCTTATTGATGAATATTTTTACCATTTTACATTATAAATTTAACATTATTACTTTATTTTATTTTTTCAATAATCCTTTCATATTTTCAAGAAATTTAAAAATTAAAAATTATTTGATAATATAAAATATTAAGATAATTACAATTATAAATTAATATTAATATAGAAATATTCACATCACAATTATAAAATTTCATAAATCAACACTTATATAAAATATTTTGTGTAAATAATAAAAATAATTTATTTATAATTTTCAAATGTGATTAAAAATGTTTTAACAAAATAATTGAAAAACAAATAAGTCATCTTATTTCTTAATAAATAAATATAAATATAGTTAAGAAATTTCAAATATGTTTTAAAAGTTAATTGCTATTATCATATCATTTAGTTGATATATCTCATTTAATATTATAATATGCAATATTTTACAGATGTTTCATTATCTAATAATATTAATAAGGGGAAAAATAAAATACTATCCGAGATAATATAAAAAAATACGCATATTGATTTATGTGGCAAAGAGTGTCGTTGATATCTAACCAAATCAATCCGCGGAATATTGTGGATGTTGAATACTTCAGCCTTGGCTTCATGAAAATGTGATCTCCTTTGTACGGGAGCTCACCCAAAATGCAAATTTATCCCAATCACTTGGCAGCATGTCGTATTTTACAAAGACCACAGAACCCGTATACAATTAAAATGAGTAAAAATGGTCACGTGGGCCCATGATCCAATACTCACTAAAAATATCAACCAACTATATTACATGGTTGAGAGTTAATAATCACTCTTACTTCAAACATATATTTAAAGATTTACAATTCTAATACATGTTATACAAAATGAAAATGCCAAAGCCACATGTATTTCTTCTAAAAGCAGGCCTCTAATGGAGTGCATGTGATCAGCTCACATGCGCGAATGTATTTATCGGCCGGAGGTGAGTAGTATGATGGTGATAATTTTACTTGCATGGGGTTCCTCCCCACCTAAGTGCGCATGTCATGCCAACCAATCACCTCAAGAAAGCAAATACATGATCCTGCTTGAATGTCTACCTTACCCATTCTCATGTCTCGAGTCCTCAGAAACTCCCTCACATGCCTAAGCCAAATGCGAGAAAAATCGGTTTCAAAACAAAGCTTTTGTTCTTGAAAACCTCTGGTTCGGTAAAATTTGATGGACAACCCTGCAGTGATTTGTTGGATAACCTTCCAGAAACAGATGTGAGCCTCCGACATGAATTGTTGGACAATTTCCCAACATAATTCTCGAGGAAAATCTTCACGTCGAAATTCCTTTTAAACATTTCCTTTTATTTTTATCATGTCATACACTCGCTCTAATATTCTAGGGTGCCCCTAAATTCATATAAGATACGTATACCAATTCAACAACTCATAATACTAATATATAAAACATGTATATATTAACATAATTAATTCACACACAATTCATATTTATTAAATTCATCAATAACGCAAGAATTAGCTCACATGGGCACAATTAACAAATACAAAGCAATTCATTTTGAATCACTCGACAACACAAAAATCACACCAAAAATCACGTGAACAATGAAACCACCGGGTTGTACTTCATTCCACCTGACCACACATTGATTTCGTCACTCGGTTCAGCTTTTGGGGCCGATAACCGCGGCCTTCTAGGCCTCAACAAATCCTCATCCATAAAATGGTCCTTAGCCAAGAATAGCAAAGTAGGAAAAATCCTACCTCTTGGAGTTATTTGGAATAACTGAGCTCGGTGTCCACGCGTAGCCCTCGCAGCGTCATTGGCTTACTGTTCTTGCCATGAGAACCTGACGATTGAGCGAAAATCTAGAGAGAAGTATCTCTCTCTCTCTCTAAAACCTCAAATCCCACCTCACTATCGATTTTTGCTTTCCAATGGAGAAGATGACTATTCCTTTTTTTTGTTTTATTCACTTAACATTTCAATAATTCCCATTTTGTCATTTTGTCTTGATTTTTTGTGTGTTAGACTTAATAAAGTAATTCATTTTCATCCTCTCTCTAATCATCTGACATGGGTCGTAGTGTGTAGTATGTGACTTTTCACATCACATGTCTCTCACAAGTAGTTTCTGACACCCAGGCAGGTGTCTCAAAAGCGTGGGAAATTCCATTGTCTCGAAATTCGACGAATTCGACGTGGTAGCTAGATTTCGTGAGATGATTCCAACAGTGAAATCCATTTTATCATCCGAGATCTAGAAAAATTTAGTTTAGCCCAAAATTAACATTTTACCCTTTTCAAAAAATTAAAATTTTCTGAGGTTTTACAATTTAATAATTAAATGATTATCTAAATCATTTGAGTTTGCAATCTTAACCTCAATTAAGTCTAAATCATTTCTCATTATCTATATAAATAATATTTGTATCCAATAATTTACAAAATTAATTAATTAAAATAATTTACTCCTTCAATAAAGATAATATTGTGGCCAATTATAAATTAATTTAGTAATATTAAATAACCATAATATATGTATTTTACTATTTTTCATTTTAAATTTTTAATAAGTATTTTCCATGATATTTTGTAAAAATATCCACGGAGTATTGCGATATTTCGATATATCAAGTAAAATCTAATTATCGTATATTTGTGTTCTGGAAATATTTTGATAATTGGTGGTGAATAAGTAATAAAGTGAAAGTAAGAGGTGTCGAACTCAGAGATTTTTGTGCTATTAGAGTACCTAATCTGGCTTTAATTCCTATTTAGATGGACAAATGCTGAGAGTGAAAATAAGATAAACTAGCAAGCAAAATATTACCCTAAATTACCAACGAAGACTCAATGAAGAAAACCTAAAACAATCTAAAAACCCTAGAGCATCAATTTCACCAAGATTATAATTAATTGAAGGAATTTGGATTTAAATGACTGTTTTGCTTACTTTTTGTTAACGGATATCACTTTAGTTGTAATTGATCTCTTTCCAGTTTTCAATACATCTCTTGAGTTTAGGTCAAGGTCATATTTGCCCTAACCACTAAACTCAAAAGTCATTAACCTTAAGAATCATGCTTACCATGTTAAACCTTAGGATATCTCTATCTCTAGGCATTGAACAATTATTCATATTGGTCCCCTCCCGAGGGTCCCAAGCTTCTCATCCTAAATTTGGCTTGGAGATAATCAAATAGAGTAGTGATCAGCAAACTATTTGTAATGAAAACAATATGAACTATCCAATGAAATAAACAACTATATAAGAATTAATCCAAAGTTCAAACAAAGTAAGAATCCAAATCAAGGGTACATCTTAGCCTAGGAAAACAAACTAAAACATACAAAGAACAAAGAAAACATGGGTGAAAACAAAGGAAACTCTAGGTTTTTTGATGAAGAATCTTCATCTCCTCCTCGGATCTCTTATCGGTGAGGCTTCAGAGTACTGACCTCGAGACTCTCATCGTGGATTCCCTAGTCTCAACTCTCCCTCTGGCCTCCTTCAGCTCTAGAAACCATTCACTATAGATTTAAGGTTAGGGTCCGTACGAAGTTTTTGGGTGTGCAACGTCAGTGACGTCACAACGTGAGCTTTAACGTTGGTGTTGTGTGTCTCGGCCACATTGCGATCGACGTGAACAGTTTCGATAAAATTTTAGAATCAAATGTGAAAGTTTAAATTTTTATCCTAAATAAAGCTAATGAAGATATTTGATAGAGAATGTTTGACTTGTGAAGATATTTAATCAATTTATATCAATTATCGATCGTTTTGAAACGAAATTTCAGATTTTATCGAAAATCGGCGATATTTCAGATTACTCTGATAGTTTTGATGATCAACGGTAATCTATCAGTATTCCAATTTCACAAAATCTAGTCCAAGCTAGTCCAAAGCTATGTAAAACTGAGCTGTTGTTCACCCCAAACCATCTAAGCTTTTGATAATTACAGGCATTCAAACAATATATATTAGAGATAAATTATCTCTTACTTTTTAATACATAAATATTATTTTCAAAAATTATGTTTAAAATTTTCAAAAAATAATATATATTAAATTATTTATGAATTGATAAGATAAAGTATTAATATATTTTAATTATAGAAATTAATAACAATAATAACAATAACTTATTTTTATAGATAAATCCAATAATATATATTTAAAATTTTAAAAATTACAATTATATTGTGATAATTTTTCTAAAAGATAATATGTTAAATAAAACATAATTATAATAATTTTTTGACAATAATTATAATAATAATTTATTGTTAATGCCTAAATTCTAATAATATTTATTTAAATTTTAATATTATAATTATTTTCATGATAATTTTAAAATATAAACATTATATCTTTTTGAAAATTATTTTTTTAAAGTATTTTCATAACTTTATATAATTTTCGTTTTATATATATTTATGTAAAAATATTCATTCATATATCTCCTAATCCGTAAAATCTAAATACCGATATATCCATCGAAACCGATATTTTTATCCTTGAGGGTAACAAAATGAGAATAGGTTTATAAAAATGAAATGGGTCAAGATAGAAGAACTTTTGTTTATTGATACGTCGCTGTTCCTATTTGTATCATAAGACAGAAAGATAAATTTTCTTCCTTTAAATGAAAATTTAGTTTGTTTTGTTTATAGTTTTTAAAGCTGTTTTGTTCTAAAAAACAAGAACAAGGAAAGCATTAGCAATCTATTTTTCACAAAAAGTGTTCTACTAGGACGGACTCGAACCTTTAATTAAATATTTTGTATTTTTATCAAATATTTTTTAAATTGGAAAAACACAACTCAAATAAATTGAGATGGACCTTACTAACATGGTTTTTCCAAAAAATTTCATTTAGATCAGCATGAGTTGTGGAGTCACATGCAGTTGATTAGTGACAGAGGCAAATGAACCGCTGTTCCTTGCTGTATTATAATCCATGGAGACCTGTTCCCACTGTCATAACAGGAATCTGTTTCTCTATGTTTGGACTGTTGTTTTGTGACCTGTATTTGATTTTGGGCTTATGCCCAATCCGAAGACTCGTGAAAGAAAAAGTTGAGAAAAAAAATAGAGATCTAATATGGTAAAAGAGGGGTTGAACTGACATGTGTAACCAGATAGCCCACAATTGATCCCAAAGAAGTACGGGAGCTTGCTCCGTGGTATGGACCTTTCTGCTCGAGTATTTTTATCATATCAACATATTCTCTTTGATTTTTTCCAACGAGAATTTCCACATAAATCTAGTGCTTTTATTTATTTTCATATTTCATTATTGTGTCATTGATCATAACATGGACCAAATTAAAAACTCTGCTTCCCCTTCTTTTCAGTCTTATATTAAGGTTATGATGGCTCTCCTCTCTTTCCTTCTCTAATTCTTGCCTCTCTCTCTATCAAATCCACAACCATTTCTTTAGCTTTCTCCATCTCAGATTCCCTATCCCTTAATTTCCATTTTATTATCATTCCTAGCTTCAGTCATTTTCCATTTCTCTCTTCTTGGAACATATCTCATGCTCCATGTTCTTACGATCTTTTTTAGGTGACTGTTAATGCCTCTCTCTATCAAAGGAGGTGAAGGTCGAGAAATTATGTATTTGGACTTGCTTGAGGCAAAGCCAAATGGGCAGCTTCTCAAGTATGACCCTTTCTTGAACATCTCTGCTACTTGATAACCTCAACTTTTCCCCAGTAATTTATGGCGCTTTCCCAACATGAAGATTTTTCTGGTTGTTTGTGAAACATGGGAAGTATATATATATATATATATATATATAAAATTGAAAATTAATAATGTACATTATTTTACCAACCAGCTGATTGGGGAAATTGGATTTATCTACGCAGCTAGGGACTATTGTTAGAATCATATAGACATATCTTTTGGAATGGAATGATCTTTTTAGACCTAGAACAAATAATATCTATTTAGGAGAAATGAATCATCCTAATTAATTACATTACATCAATATTTTAAAAATTGAGTATAGAACATTCAGATCTAGAAAAGTTGTAGTTAATGTTTAAAGTAATTGAATTAGTCAAACAGTTGAAATTAATTTGTAAAGGTCACCGATCAATGGATTTACGATCGAACCCAATTGGATTCGATTTAATTTTAAAACATTGGTTAAAATTGATCTTCTAGTCCCCTTCAATAGAACTTTATGTATGTAATATGGATATTTATTTCAATTGTGTAAATGCATTTAAAGGTTGGAGTTGGAGTTACTGTATCTTGACTTCTATAATAGGCAAAAGTCTCATCCCCCTCAATATTTGTTCCACTACATTTCTATTTAGTGGTTTAGTTAGAGGATCGGCCAAATTCAACTCTAACCTCACAAAATCCAGGAAAATAACTTCGTCTCAAGTGGTTGCCGCACAATATTGTGCCTTAGGAGTATATTTATGTTCTTCCCATTAAACATTTTACTTTTAGCCTTAGTTATTGCAGTTAGGCTATCACAACACATGAACATAGATGATGCCTCTCTATCATAGAGATCATCACTGATGGATTATAGGCCTGAAACTAGGGCTTTTTCTCTTAGGCTATAAACTCGGCCTCCATCGTGGACTAAGTAATGCCAGTTTGCTTGGATGATTTCCAAGAAACTGCACCTCCTCCAATGTTAAAAACGTACCCACTAGTGTATTTCATGTCATTTGAATCAGAGATCAATTTCATTACTAAATCCTTTAAGAACATTTAGAAATCCACTATAACACAAACAATAGTATTTGGTGCCTCTCAAGTACTTTATTACTCTATGAATGGAAACCCAATTATCCTGATTAGGGCTTTGGGTGTACCGACTCAATCTTCCAATTGTGTAGGCAATGTTAGGTCTAATACAATTTGCCAAGTACATTAGGCTAGCAATTATCTGAGCATACTCAATTTGAGCAACACTATGTTCTTTATTTTTCTTCAACCATGAGCTGGGACCACATAAGGAGTTGACATTGGTTTATAATCAAAGTGTTCAAATCTCCTTAAATTCTTCTCAACATAGTGTTCTTCAGAAAGATTAAGCTCATTAGGTGTTCTTGATATTTTAATTCCTAGAATCACCTTTGCTTCTCTTAGATCTTTCATATCAAACTTAGATCTTAGGAAACTCTTGGTCTCAATAACAACTTGTAGGTTAGTCCCAAATATAAGCATATCATCAACATGTAAACAAATGATAATGCATGAGTTATTTTCAACTTTGCTATAAATGCATTTATCAACATCATTAATGGAGAATCCATTAGCTATCAACACATGATCAAATTTGCTATGCCACTATGTGGGTGCTTGTTTTAACCCATAAAGAGATTTAACTAGCCTACAAACTTTTTGCTCCTCTCCTAGAACCATATACCCTTCAGGTTGATCCATATAAATTTCCTCCTCTAGTTCCCCATTCAAAAAGGCGGTCTTAACATCCATCTAGTGTATCACTAGGTTATGAATTGATGCTAAAGCAATTAACACCCTAACTGAGAAAATCCTTGTCACAAGAGCAAAAGTATCAAAGTAATCTACACCTTTCTTTTCTTTTGTTTAAGACCTTTAGCAACTAAAAGTGCCTTATATGTCTTAATAGACAATGTTGGTTTTAATTTCCTTTTAAAGATCCATTTGCAACCTATAGTTTTAGCACCAGGAGGCAAGTCTGCTATCTCCCAAGTAAGGTTATGCATTATTGATTCAATTTCACTACTAATGGCCTCCTTCCATAAAGGTGCATCAAGTGAAAATTCATAGCTTTCCTTATGAATCTAGGGTTGTCATTGTTAAAGCGCTATTTAACACGCATAATCTAGGAAAGCCCGAGTAGGCAGCATCACCAAAACAAGTAGTATAATTATAAGAGAGTGTCGAAGCCATAGAGACTTGTGTTGCTAAGTACTAAAATTAGATTATTTCTTCTTTATTTAGATTATCAATCAAAAACTGAATTTAAGATCAAACAAACTGAAAAATTGAAACTGCATCTAACTCCAATTACGGAATGAAATGAGATGGATGTGTGAGTGTGTTAAGGTTTTGGTTTCTATCAAACGATAACCAAGTAATTGGTATCAAAATCTCTCAATTGTCATATGAAAATCTAACTAACGGCAAGCTTCACTAATGTATTTGAAAATCTCTCTCGAGAATCCACAATCTACTTTTAGGGTTTATGTATTTTGCACCTTTGCTCAACCTCAAAACCCTAGGAGTATCTCTAGTCACTGGAGAATTATGTTGTTTCATTTAAGTCTAATCTATTACTCTCTTCTCATGTCTTGTAACAGGCCACACAACAAATTGATTGTGATCAAGTATCAATAAGCATGAAAAACAAAGATAAGAGCAATTAGCAAATAGCATTTCAAATGACAATAAAGAAGAAAACCCGATATCTAATTACAAGGTTCATGCTTAATCTACACCCAAAAACCCTAGACTACGAAATTAGAACATCATGGGGAGATGAGACAACATAAAATCGATTGAAAACATAAAGAAGGAAGAGAAAACTCTAATGAGAAGATGGATCTTTAGCTCTTCAATCTTCTTCCCTTTATTGTCTTCAAGTCTCTGAGCTTTTCCAAATTTCTTCATAGTCCCCAAGACAAAATCCTTACCAAATTAGGGCATTTTTCTTTTATACTCCAAGTCGGGCTTCCAAATTTTGATCAAAATGGGATGAAGATAATCATTAGGCCATCAGTGACATCGCGATGTTGTGACCTAATGTCGCGACGTGTGAGCCTTATTGTAGCAATTCTCTTGGTCACGTCGTGACATTAAGTCTCCACTTCGCGACGTGAGGTGTTTGTCTTTTGCTGAGACTTCTTGGTCACGTTGCGACATCAAGCCTTGACCATCCACGACCTTGAGATATTTATCTTCAATTGGGGTAATAGTCATGACTAGGCGTTAAGGCATCATGTTGCGATTTTCCCCTTTTTTGCCTCAATTTAGAGTGCTTCCTAAAGGCATCAAACCTCGGATTTGGTCCTGCAATGTAAATACGAACCAAATTAGTGTAAAAAAACTTACAAGGGTAATAAAAACTACTGCAAACTAACTAAAATAGGAGGATATAATGATTATAAAGTATACTCATCACACCCCCAAACTCATTTCCTTGCTTATCCACAAGCAAAGGAAAGACACAATACAAACATGAGATGAATAAGATGCATAGTAGCAAGTAAGGGGGAACACAATGAATAGGATTCTCTAACAACACACAAGCCAAAGATGAGATTCATAAGCCCTTACCATCCTTAAAGGACAAGGTGCAATTAGCATGGTAAATAAAGAAGGTCACCCCCCACATCATCAATCACCAACATAATAATTGAGTATGTGACATTTATTAAGATCTCAATTATATACCAAATTTCCAACGCCCCCAAACTCAAACTCAATTCACTTCTTTTGAAAGAAAAGTAACTAGACAAGGATAGGAAAGCACCCCTTTTTATTCAATAATTTAAACTAGGAAGTAGGATGAAATGCTAAGGAGTTCTACAAAAGTGTCCATGTAGAGGGGATCCATTGGCAAATCCTCGCCAGTTGATTAAGGGCACCAGGCATTAAGTTCTCCTTAAACTTCACCCCAAACACTCAACTAGAAAACCAAAGCACCTACTTGTGAATTAAGCTCATCTTTTGTCCCATGTAATGAGTAGTGAAGTCAATGGCTCCTAGCCAGTTAGCTTAGAGCATTAGGCTTTGAAAGGCCCCTCGGACTATGCTTGGGATTCTAATCAGTCAACTTCATCTTTCTCTCTTTCATTCTTCTTCACATATTTTGCTTTTCTTTTTCTTTTCACTTTCTTTTTGCTTATTTTTCTTTTTTTTTGGCTGTGACACATTGGTAATCCTCTTTTGGAAAATGTCCATCACTTGAAAAGTTAAAGTCTCTCAATGAATTCAATTTCGAGAAGAGGTGAAACCAAGGTATACAAGGAGATCCTAGTGCATGAGTAAGCTTTTGACAAATGAGGGGGGAAACCAATTAAGTCATCCACAACAAACATACATGATGTCCTAAATCAAACAAATACTCATTTATCCCACAATTGGCTTTTACACTTTCAATTTCAAGATTCATGCCCCAATACAAAGCATACATGGCACCAAACTCAACTCATGAAACTGAAACAAACCAAAAGCTATTTGAAAGGGCACAAGCAAGACACTAACTACACAACCATGCATAGACACGAAACCAAACAAAACTAACAAGCAAGGAAAACAACGAAAGCTAACATTTCTCTCACAAACACAAACAAATGAGGGTGACAAACTTAAGTAACTAACAATGAATTTCGAAGATTCAAAGACTACCAAACTACCACACCCAACATGAGTATACAAGGCATAAACCTACACCCCAAACTCAATCATGGCATTGTCCTCAAAGTAATATAAGTAAGTCAAGTAACAAAAGGACTCCCCTGATGATCGGGCTAAATCATCTCCATGTGAGTCGCGATGGTGGTGGAGCATTAAAGCTTTTTAAGGGAAAGGAGTTGTGCTACTTGTTATACACGTCTTCATTTTCAAGATATTGGCATTTTAAGGCTCTAATCTCCTCCAAGTTGTTGTTTACACTCACTTGGAACTCTTAATGCTCATCCCGAAAAGGCATCCACCTTTTGTGTGTAAGTTAGTGAGTTGATCTTGACCCGATAAAAACACTGGAAAATGAGGATTTAGAAAAGAGTATCACGCTTAATGACCTAGATGAACTTAGCAATGAATAGAGGGGTGTCATGGCAGAGAATTATGGGGGAGGGCCACAAGGTGAGAACCTCATACTCTTTCCCTTGGACAAGCACAAGTGTACTTTCACTTAGTCATTTACTTAATGAATATAAATCAAAATTCATCAATGGAAGCAATCAACCCTAGTACCTTATCCTTGAGTTCGTTATTCAAAATCAACCCATTTCTAATGAGCATTAATCATTCCTAGTTTCCTTTGTTTTATTTTATTTTTGTTTTGAAAATATCCATCCTAAATCATTGATCAACTTAGATAGTGAATAGCTTTAGTAATTGGGGTACTTAGTCCCCACTTAACCTCCTTTACTCTCATTGAGGATCAATATCTAGTTTAAAATTGACAATCACTTTTTACTTCTTATGGCTCATGCACTTGTGGAGTTTTAGGCTACTATTTTTATACAACCATGACAGGCCTAGCAAGTTTGGCGTCGTTATGAGGGCGGGTATAGTTCGGTGTTTGGATCGAATATTTTGGTGAAAGAGAATTTTGCTACTTTGAGCAAAATTTCTTCATTTGTAAATATTTCTTTTATTTTGGCTTTCTTTATATTCAGTTTACTTATTTGATTTTGAGGTGTGTTTGTGTTTTTCATGTACTTGGTTACATGCACAAAAGAAACACATCAGTGTTACCTTTGATCTAGAAATTGAAGAACTTTGAAATTTTGAAAAAAACCAAAAGAAAAACAACTCATAATGGAAGACAACTAAAGTGTTAGATATAGTAGAAGAGACATGGTGACCAAAATGACTTACTTAGGATGCAGAACCTACCTTATGGGGTGTTGGAAGCTAATGGTCAATGAAATTATTACTACTTGAATCGAGGCGACAAAGCGTAGGGCTAACAATTTGGATTTGAAGCCAGTTTGATTTCAATGGTACAACAACACAACAATTTAAGTGGCCATTCGTTTGAAGACCCAAATGAAGGCATCTCAAATTTTCTTCAATTGTATAATTTAATTAAAATAGATGTGGTAGATCACAATTTGATTAAGTTGACATTTTTTCCCTTTTCTCTCAAAGAGAAGGCAAGGAATTGGTTCCATAACCTAATCTAAGGATCAATTGAAACATGGGGAGAAATGGTTGAAGCATTTTTTACAAAGTATTTCCCCATCCTAACTTACATCCCAACTCAAAGCGGAGATCTCTAAGTTTAAGCAATCAAAACAAAAAGAGCTTTATAGGATACATGGGATTGCTTTAGAGAGTTGTTAAGAAAATGACCACAACATAGGTATGAACTATAGTCTCAAGTGCAAACCTTCTACATTAGGCTAAATTATTCAACAAGAGCTTAGTAGATGCAGCACATGGAGGTTCTATTACAAGAAAAATGGCTAAGGAAGCACATCAGCTTTTTGAGGTTGAAATTCAAAGCCTTTGCAAAGCTCCTTCCAAAGCGATCAGTGAAAGAAAACCGAGTGGATTTTAAGAAATGGATAAAGTATCTTCCTTAGAAGAAAAGTTTGATGCCTTGATGACCAAGCTAAATCAACAAACCCCAAGGTGCCTACTATGAAAGAGATAGCCTACATGCAAGCTCAAGGGACTATGATGGTAAATCCGGAATTTCAAGTTAAGGATGCTAATTTTGTGAACAGTAGAGGTTATGTTTTTTGACCCAATAATAACTTGCCTACTCACTATCATCCGAGGATGAGAAATCATGAAAACCTCTTTTATGGCAATCAAGAAAATGTTCGACATGCTACACATAATTTTAGCTCTAACAATGCACCTTTAGGATTCCAAGGGAAGAGGCAGCCTAGTTTTGATGAGAGTGTCCTAACTCCCTTGAATGATATGAAGAGAAACCATGATGACCAAGGCAACAAGATAGTCAACTTAGAGAAAGAATAAGTGAACACGAGGCCTCTTTCGAAACCAGGAAAATCAAATGGAAGTAGATTAGCCTACTCAATAAAAGAAAGTTTTTCAAAATCTTTTTCAAGTGATAGAGAAAATAACCTTAGAGAGTGTAAGGTTATAACTCTAAGAAGTGGAAAAGAACTTGGAGATTCCAAAGAAGCTAAGAAAGAGAAAGTGGAAGTTGAGAAAGAAGAAGTTAGAGTGGACAAGAAGTAGAAGAAGCAAGAGAAAGATAAGTTCACATCGGAAAAAATCCACATTTAGTTGTGAACTGTTTATATCATGGAAAAAAGATCCTTTAGGGGAATGTTTGACTAAATCACCTTAGTTGAAGAGTTGGATTGTGAAGAAGTTGTATCTGATACTGAATTGGCAGAGACTATTCTTAGTCTTGAAGAAAATGATAAGACAGTTGAAATTCAAGAAGAGCAAAAATTAACAGCTAGCTAGTTCTAAAGACCTACCAAAGCATTTGAAATATTCTTTTCTAGGCAAAAATGATACCAAGCCAGTGATTTTATCAACTGATTTGAATGAAGAAATTGAGCATAGAGTGCTTGATGTTTTGAGATAGAAGATGGCAACATTTACATGGTCAATTGAAGATATCAAGGGAATCAGTCTCACAATCTATATGCACAAGATCCTTATGAAAGAAGAGGTTAAGCCTTCAGTGGAACATCAGTGAAGATTGAATTCTGTGATGAAAGACGTAGTAAAGAAAGAAGTGTTAAAGTGGCTTCAAGCTGGATTCATTTATGCTATATCTGATAGTGCTTAGGTGAGCCCTATTCAAGTGGTACTAAAGAAAGGTGGAGTAGCAGTGGTAAAAAATTAGAAAGATGATCTTATCTCCACACGTACTATGAGTGGATGGAGAGTATGCATTGATTACAGGAAGCTCAACAAGGCTATAAGAAAGAATCACTTTCCCCTCCCATTCATCGATCAGATGTTGGACAGATTGGTTGGGCATGCCTACTATTGCTTCTTAGATGGGTACTCAGGATACAATCAGATTGTCATTACGAAGCTTGATAAAAGACCACTTTCACTTGTCAGTATGGGACCTTTGCATTAAGGAGGATGCCCTTTGGCTTGTGCAATACCCCAGCTACCTTTCAGTGATGTATGATGGCCATTTTTTCCGGTTTGGTAGAGGACATTATGGAGATCTTCATGGATGATTTTTCAATCTTTGGATGCTCTTTTGATCACTGCCTTATGAATTTTGAGTTAGTCTTTTGCAAAGATGCCAAGAGAAGAACCTTGTATTGAACTTGGGAGAAATGTCATTCATGGTTTAAGAGCATAGTATTGGGGCCTTTGGCAAACCTCGGAGGACTTAGGGAAAATCACTTTAAGATTTCTACATTCAGACTCTTAATACCTGACTATAGTAAAGGGTGTCGAGTTTCCTAGGACCTGCCAGGTTAAAGATTCATAAGGACTTTCAAAGATAGCTAGACTCATGTGGAGCTACTCCAAGAGAGGATGCCACTTTGGATTTTGAAGAGGCATGTATGGAGGCATTTGAAGAGCTCAAATCCATATTGGTTTTAGCACCAATTATGACAATGTTGAATTGGAATGAATCCTTTGAGATTATGTGTGATCACAGTGGCGTTCTATTATAAGATTTTAGGTCGAGACACAACAAGATTTTCAAGGCTATCTATTACACAAGCCACACATTGAATGAGGCCCAAGAGAACTACATAACCACAGAGAAAGAAAGGTTGGTTGTGGTTTGCTCATGTGAGAAATTCATACCCTACATCATAGGCTCCAAAGTCTTCCTTTACATAGATCATGCAACTATACAATACCTAATGATGAAGAAGGATGCTAAGCCAAGGTTGACAAGGTAGGTCTTACTTCTCCAAGAATTTGATTTGGAAATAAAAGATATGAAAGGAAGTGAGAATGTGGTAGGTGACCACCTATCCCATCTTAAGAGTGAGATTATTCAAGATAATACCAAGGAGATTAGTGAGACTGTTCCAGATGAGCAGCTCATGACCATGGACGGTTTACTACACTGGTATGCTGACTATGTGAATTATTTGGCTTGCAATGTGCTTTCTCCCGAGCTCGAGTCACAACAAAGAAAAAAGTTTTTAAGTGATGTTAAATCTTACCAATGGGATGACCCTCTTCTATTCAAGAGGTGTGCGGATCAAGTGATAAGAAGATGTGTGCGGATCAAGTGATAAGAAGATGTGTGCCACAAGAAAAGTAAGATGAGATCCTAACCAAATGTCACTCTTCACCTTATGGTGTACATTTTGGAGGGGAGAGGACAGCTCAAATGGTGCTACAATGCGGATTCTTTTGGCCCACTCTTTTCAAAGATTGCCATTGGTTTGTGCAATAATGTGATAGATGTCAAATACTAGGCAACATCACTAGGAGAAATGAGATGCCATTGAACAACATCCTTGAAGTAAAAATATTTGATGCATAGGGCATATATTTCATGGGTCCATTCCTCATTGTCATTTTGGTATATCTTGCTAGTGTGGTGGACTATGTATCGAAGTGGATTGAAGCTATTTCCACACCAACCAATGAAGTTAAAACAGTGGTTAAGTTCATCCAGAAGAATATACTCACCTAGTTTGGAGCTCCAAGATACATTCTTAGTGATGAGGGAAGCCATGTTTGCAATAGAGCAGTGTCTTCATTGCTTGGCAAATATTGTAAAGACAAGGTGCCCTATGTCAGTGCAAATCAAATGGTTGGTGGTGGAGTCTGGAGTGTCGTGGGTGACGTGTCCTCTTCTTGCCAAGAGAATATATTGGAGAGAAGAAAACGTTGGCGTGTCTAGGAAGGATTGGTCTCAGATATAGAATGTAGCTAAAACTCCAATGACATGTCACTTATACGGTTGATCTTTGGAAAGCTTTTCCATTTTCCCATTGAATTAGAGCATCATGCGATATGGGCCATAAAAAAGCTCAATTTCAATCTCAAGGAGGGTGAAAAGACTACTCCAACTTCGATGAGTTGGAAGAATTGAAAATTATGCTTATGAGAACTCCGGTTAAAAGACAAACAAAGAAATGGCATGACAAAGAATATTTGAGAGAATTCAAGATTGGTAATAAAAGTTTTGCTCTACAACTCTAGTTAAACTCTTTTTCCAAGGAAGTTAGTCGAAGATGAGTGAGCCCTTATTTTGTGATATCTAGCACACACCATAGGGAGCCATTGGAGTCAATCTAGTCTGAATTGAAAGAATTCAAAGTCAATGGGAAAAGACTAAAAGAACTTAATTGGAGAAACATCTTAGAGTTCAGTTGAATCAATTGACTTGAAAGAATGAGATTTGAACATGTGAGCCATTGAACCATTGGGATGCGGCTTCCTCGAGCTAGCAACACTAAACTTAGAGCTTCTTGGGAGTCAACCCAAGCTTTCTGAGGATCCTTTTTCTCTCTTTTTGTTTATTTTCTTTATTTACTTTATTTTTTTAGTCATTTTTAATTCTGGGATCATATATGTGTAGTGTGTTTTTAGTGTGTTAGTTCGTTTCTTATAGATAGAAGTATTATGTATTCTAAAGAGAGGTGAAGGAGGTGACCATGGTGTGATTTGTAATGAGCTTTGAAGGATAATGAGAATCTCATAAACTTATGAACCAATTATGTACAGGATGTTTGTTGATGAGATCTCAGTGGAAATCAGCTGCTTTTTAGTGAAAATGAGAATCAACGAGGTTTAGGCTTGTTGAAGCCGAATTACAAATCAAAGAGGGACATTGAAAAATTCGGTTATGTCACGACATCCACTCTCGATGTCATGACATCGAATCCACAATGTCAAAATCTTTTCAATGATGTTGTGACATCGTCACATCTTGCATATCTTTTGGTAGTAATACGCGCTTATCTACTCTCTTGATGCCTCGACATCAAGACCTTGTTTTACATAAGTCCTTATTGATGTTGCAACATCCGCTTGAATTTTTTGAAAGATAAATACCAAACTTTCTCTCATTTTTGTATTTCAAACTCTCTCACCACCCTTTTAATCTCCTGACTCCCAAACCTTCTTTCTTCCTCACACATATGACCACCATCTTCTCATACCCATCCACCTTGGATCCTTCATCTCTCCATCACCCTTTCCATCCCCTTCCTTCATCACTCACCCTCCATCTTTAAACCCTAGCCTTCATTTCCACAAGGAAATCGATTCTTCGAGGTTTTCTCTGTGATTTTTTGGTTTGTTTTCTTAAGTTTGGATTGAAGGGTGATCTTGTAAAACTTGGGAAAAATCAATTTTTTCTAAAGAAAGGCAAAACAATAATTTACCGGCTTACCGCTCTGATCTGAGGTTGAAAGCTAGAAATCTTCTAGATCTCAAATGATGAAACAAGCCTACCCTTTGCTTAGATTCGTCCTTGCGAAATCTAGTTACCTATAAGCGAATTTCGTTGAATTCCGAGATAGTCGAGATTTCATGTTTTTGACGATTAGTGTTAGTGACCAGATGGTAAAGCCATGTGTCAAAGCTCTTGCATGTAGGACCTGTAAACCTTGCGATTTGCATGTACATGTGAAAAGTGACACATGGCAAGCCATGTGTCACCATGCATGCAAGTTAGAAGGTCTATAAAAGGGGGAGGAGACCAGTTCATAGAGGAAGGGAATAGCAAAGAGGAAAGAAGAAGAAAAAAGAAAAGGTAGAGAAAGAAAACAAAGAAAGAGAGAAGGAAGAAGAAAGAGAAGAGAGAAAGAGGGAGAAAAGGAAATTCGACGTTAGACGGTCGGAACTACGTTGGACAGTAAAGTACGTATATTCGTTGAGAGCTGACTCCCAGTAGGGACTCTTCCTCTTTGATTTCCATACTAGAAGCTTTTTGTAAAATATGGGAATCTTTGCTGTTTGATCCTATTCATTGGTCGGATTTTACTTTAATTTTAGGTTAGGAAACATAGGGAATTTGGACTCAGATCCTTCATAGAAATTGTAGTTGCATCTGTGAACTTGATGTTAGGCTTTTGAATCACCCAAATTGGACCCATAAAACTCAAGTTATGGTCCATTTCCCGGGACTACTACAGCTTAGGCTGTCTCTCAGTTTGTGTCCGGATTTCGAGACTGTTCTATGACCGAGTTGTGGCATCTCTTATGCCACAATTGGTCTTAAGAACCAAGTTGTCTTTGCTTACTTTTGATTAACTTGGTGATAATTGTTGATTGAATATATGAATTTGAATATATTGACATTGAGATGAATTGTTTAGAAGTTATATGCTTTTGATATAACAATCCATGATACATGATTTATTGTCCATATGGCATTCATTACATATGAGACATGGAATTGATATGTAGTGGCATAATGCAATGCATATGCATTGAGGCATTGCATTCATGGATGTAAGTGCATGGTGCCATCACACACCATCCTTGGTGGTTGATGAGTGGGCTTGATATGTTGAATGAAGTTCAGTAGAGTTCCCACTGTTCGCATAGTATGAAATGGTGCCATCAAACCCCATCCTTGGTGGTTGATGAGTGGGCTGAGTACCATTGAACAAAGTTCAGCGGAGTTCCACTGTTTGTAGAGCATGAAAACTTATGTCAGGTAGTAACAAGTATGGATTGATACCCCCTCGGGTGAAAGCCCCGGTACTTTTTGTTATACATATGTGTTCAACGGTGAAAGCCCTTGAAAGTGTAGGAAGGCATGCAAAGCCTAGGGTGAAACCCCGAGAATTCTCCTACCTAAAAAGACACATGTTTTGTTAATAAAATGATCCTTAGAAGTGAAACATCCCAATAAGTTTTGATTTCTAAAAACTTGATTTTGTTTCAAAGTGATCATTGGATGAAATTCATCAACGATGGATGTTATCACACGTGTGACTCGCGTTGTAGATGGAAGTGCGTGATATTTCGAATTTTTCCATGCATTGAGTGAGTCTCATCTCATTTGATGGCATGGCATGTAGTATTCCATTAGAATGACATCATTATATTGGAATGTTGATATATATATATATATATATATATCTGTGTGTGTGTGTGTGAATGTGTCAAAGTAAACATTGCATGTGCATTTAGGGGGGTAATAGCCGCTATAGGAGTCTCTCTACTAGGCATGACTCACCCTTTATGGGAAAACATTTTAGGTGCAGGCTATACACCAGTGGACGACTATCATTCGGGGCCGAGAGGTTGAAGAAAGCCGACCTGTGGCTGGTATAGTTCTTTTTGTAAAACTTGGGAAAGAACTAGTTTTGGCATATGCTTGTGTATATAATAGAGTTGTAATTAAACTCATAATAATATGTTTTGAAAATAACATAAAAAGTTTACTTAATGTGGCTAAACAGATCCCGATAAATGGGGTTGGACAGTGTGGTACCGAGACACACGATATCCACAAGAGATTTTGACCCTCGCTTCACAGCTTAGTGGCAGGGCATAAGTATGTAATTACCTAGGACTCGATGAATGGATCCCAATTAATGGGATTAGACAGTGTGGGTATCGATATATACGATATCCACGGGTATTTCAGCGAGTTGACGGTTGGTCAACGAGCCCCCGGATTACAGGCGTCCACGGATCTCTTGGAGTGGATTAGAGTTTATTTAGAGAGGAGTTTGTGTGTTTTTAATGAGAAAGAAAGAATATGCCCACGAGTGCAAGAAAGTTCTCATAGAGCAACCATGACCCTGAAGAAGAGAAAGACCAGTTCCAAGAATCCAGCGGCTCCCCTACCTCCTCAAAACCCCAGGAAATTTATATCAAGAAAGGCGGAGGAGCACTACAATCTTCTTAGTGTTAGGCCATTTGTGTCAGAAAGAGGATTTCCTAACAACGTCTATTTCAACTTTATAATCAATAGGCAAAATTGGAAGAAGCTATGTGAGCATCCACCTCTTGGAGTGGCTCCGATTGTGCAAGAATTTCATGCAAACCTTCCTGACATGATTGATTCTACTATGTTTGTATAAAGAGTTTGGGTGCCTTTTGACAGTGTGACCATCAATAGAGCCTTTGCGCTCAATGATGTGGATAGTAAAAGAGTACAAGCGATGTTCGAGGAGACTGACTATGATCGCATTTTGGAGGATCTCCTGACAATTAGATAAGTTGGAATAGGGGTTCTTGAATGAGGTGATCTCTTCAGGGGACAAATCTCACTCACCTCTAAGACATGGTTTTACTTTGTATATGCTAAGTTGAGACCGTCTAACCATGTCTCTACAGTGTTGAGGGACAAGGCAATCCTCGCTTTCACTATAGTGAATGGATTCAAATTCAATTGCGAGCATGTCATCAAAAGCTCGATCTTAGAATTTAAAAATGGTAAAGCCTTACCCCATCCCTTCCTCATTACTAAGTTGTGCTTAATCGTAGGGGTGGAGATGTTTGAATCAAAGGAGATGTGTCCTCCATTGGCCACTCTCCCATTGCCTAAGGAAAAACAATCCTTCCATCCCTCAAAGTCTGTTATTGGTTGATCTACTGAGGATACAAAGGGTGCTTGAGGATGAAGGAAGCGAGTGGTCGAGTGAAGAGGATGAAGAAAAGCCAACTCGGGGCTGAATAGGTCCTCAACTAGTGGTGGCATTGAGTCTAATACAGGATTACACTAATTACAAGAGGAGAAATGCCAAGCTACATCTGGACATCACGAGGGTCATGGACAGACAAGATGCACTGGCATAGAGGCAACAACTACAAGTAGAGAGGTAGGAATGGAACACACAGTACTTGGCTCGCTTCATGTGTGAAACCCCAGAAAATCCACGATTTTGGATAAAGGGTAAAATAGTAATTTTGGCTGAAAAACCGAAATTTTTCTAAATCTTGGATGTGAAGCGGACTACTCAGTTGAGATAGATCTTCTGCGATATTGCTTCTACCCGCGTCGAATTTAGTTGGATTCTAAGGTGATCGGGATTTTCAAGTTTTCGGCGTGGGGTGTCGGATGGCGCTGTCGCGGGTTAGGGGATCGCCGCAGTGTGAGAGTGACTGCTTGGCGTTGGAAGGAATGGCTCATGATGCTTGTGTGTGGGAAATAAGATCCATGGCTCACATTTCAGACATAGTGATGATGATAAGGAATTATGAAATAAGGAATAAAGATGGAAAATTGAGGGCCACACATTTGGTTTGAGGAAATGGGGAGGAAATTTCCTCCTTTGACCGGATGTGTGGTGTGCTCCAAAAATGAGGATAAAGTTAAAAGAGAAAGGAGAAAATGAGGAGAAAATGAAAGGGATATGAGATAAGAAAATGAGAAAAAGAAAAGAAAAGCAAAAAGGAAAGAAAAGAAGGAAAGGATAAAAGAAAACAGAGGGAAAAGGAAAAACAATTCGTAGAGAGAAAGGAAGGGAAAATGAGAAAGAAGGAAAGGGAAAAGAAAGGTTAGGAACTTTCGAACGATCGAGGTCGAGTTCGAGGACTTAAGTTAGTGCCGCCTTGTGCCCGATCTACGTGTGGACACAAAAAAGTTGGAGTTTCAACAAACTCCAAAAGGTAGGATATTTTCCTACTTGGTTTACTTTTAGCCTAAAGGCTATAAAAGGGTAGGGTTTGCTTATGGGAGGCCATGAGAGGCCATGTAAATTAGTTCTGAGCCTTGGGAGGCCCCAGGGTATGGATTCGCTGACCGGTTTCACGATCATGGGTTTGTGGGAGTTAGGGTTTGGACAAAGAAACTGAAAGTTTCTAGGTGTTATAGTTGTTATTGTAATATGATAGTCTGGAACCGAGTTGGTTCATGTTTGTGAAGGGACGGTGAAGTGCCCTGTTAGATAGTCCCCGAGTTTGTGACCTAGATGTGTGTTATGGCTTGTTTGAATAACATGCGATTATTACGAATATGTTTGTTGATGCATGCTATTTGATGTATTAACATGGTTTGCATGGAAGAAGATTATAATTATAAATTATGATTGTCCATGGTTTGTGAATGTTTCATGTAGTGCTCATTCATGCATGTAACATGAAGGAAAATGCATTGGCATCATGTTTCATATACGGTCACATTGCTTGTCAGAGTCGAAGTGTGGGTGCGGGGTATGGTTTATTCACCGGTGTTGAGTGAATGGTTGGTAAAACTCGAAGAGAAAAAAATGTGATAAAGTCGAGGAAGAGATTCACGAGGGCAAAATGATCAAAATGATAAATTACATGTTTTGGGCGGAGCAAGTTGGGGTTGATCCTAGTGTGTAGAGAAGTCTTAAAATGTTATTCACGGTTAGACATGAATCCTGACGATGTAAGTTCGCGAAAATGTTGAAAAGGCGTGCGGTGTCCTACGGTGTAAACCCGAAAATCCGTGGCCCACAAAAGAAAGAGGAAAAGAAAAATCAGGTTTTGATAAATAAAATTGGAGGGTTTTCCAATGGTTTAGTCATGGTGTTCCACACCGATGACTGGTTTTATTCACACTTGGCATTCCAGGTGTGAGGGAGTCGGTTGGGACTGGTGCTTGAGCATGAGAAATTCGCATCATGCATGATATAAACATTCATATAATAGTGAATAATTGTATGGAATGCTTGATTGATTCATTTATATATGTCATTGCATATGCATTTTAGGTGGGAGTAACCCTCGTAGGAGATTATCCTCTTGGGCTTTCACCCCATCGTGGGACCCCCTTTCAGTGCATGGGTGTCGACGGCTCACCTAAGGCGCTTTGAGAAGAAAGTGTGGCTTTGAGTAAATATTTTTGTAAACATGTACATATAGTTTTGTAAAACAGGCATGAAAACTATAAACATATAGTTGATTATTTTCTTATGAGTATGGATGTATGGGACTGACGTGGCCATTTTTACTCATGTATGGGACTCATGGTATGAGACACACAGGATTTTTGCAGGTTGAAGGTGGTCAACGGGACCCCCGGGATAAGGGCGTCACATCATGGCACACTATCACACACCTCTTCATCAGCTCAGCCACCCAGTCCACCTCTAACATTTCAGCTTCTAGTAAGGCAGCCTGCACTACCACTAGAGGAGTCTTTTTCAGATGACAACATGCCTTCTACATAGAAAGGGGAGTTTGTTGTTCCCCTTATCACTAGGTTTGCACTGAGGCTAGTGTTTTTTTTAGTTTTGGGACATGTTTTGCCTATTTTAGGCATATTTACTGTTTTGAACTCTCTCTCTCTCTCTCTCTTTCTCTCTTTGGACATACTTTGGATTATATTTTCTATACCTCTCTCTCTTTCTCCCTATCTCGTTTGGAACCATGGAACTTAATTTTTTAGTTTTTCAGTATGTTTTTGTTTGGGAATTTATTTGTTTAGTTATATTATAGTTTGCTCATATTTTGATGCACCCTTAGATTATGATTGATATGCTTTAGTATGCTATTTGGTAGATGAATGTGTTATTTAAGCTATAGAGTCTATCATTCCTTGTGATTGAATGATTGGGGATTATTGAGCTACCATATATTGTTCATTAGTGATCTTTGGTGCATGTTTGAAAAATCCATAAAAAGTTGAAAATATTTGAAAATTTTCAAAAAGACTTGAAAAGTTTTTATTTTTTATTGAGATTGTCCAGAGACAATAGTGATGCCCATAAGGAAACTTGATCGAACCTTTCTTTCACATGAAGAAATCTAGGGATAGATGATCTTAAAGCATAATGATTTGACCATATAGTTTGTAGACTTAGCCAAAAGTTCTTTCCACTTAGAGCACAAGTCATAATACCATTTTTGGTCAATATTGCTTGGTTTAAAGAAGAATTAGGTGATCACCATCTATTCTGATATCCTAAGATTTTAGAAGTCGTTCATTATATTTGAGGCCGAAATCCTAAATATTTACAACAATTAGGAGATGATATAGACCATCCTTGGATTGGATTTGAGCCCATACAGTAAGACTACGAAAAATTCCAATTTTACGAGAAGAAATGCAAAATCGTAATTTCGATAAAAATCCAAACTTTTTGTAGATCTCGGATGACGAAATGGACTTCACCGTTGGAATCGTCTCACGAAATCTAGCTACCACTGATGAATACACATTTGAGCAATAATTATAGTAGAATTTAGCACATCCAAATCACAATTTAACCACATTCGGCATAAGGATAGGTACTTTCAATTTCTTGTGTGTTTTTAGACTTGTGCAGAGTCTTTCAGGTCTAAAACATAAGTGTTCAGGATTTATGTCGGGAAGCCAATATATGAAGCACTAAGGATGTGGGCAGCAGCGCTGATGAAGTCTCGGAACTCAGCCCGATGCTAGAAAAGCACCCGAGGAGGATCGAGTGTACCGTACACCATTTATGTGTGTCGGTACACCTTGCTAAAGTGGCGGTGGGCAAAGTGTACGGTACACCCAAAAAAGTGTGCAATTTGATCGAGAAATCGACAATAGCAAAAGTGTACCGGTACACCATTAAAGTGTAAAATTGCATATGAAGTGCGGGAATGGAGCAGAATTGTGATCCTAACGCAGGGGCATACTTGTCAATCAGCTTTGAACACGTGATGACATTGAAAAGGAGTATAAAAGGCAGTGGAAAGAGAGGAGAGGAGCTTTTGACTTCTAGGGTTAGGTTTTCATGAGAGAGGAGTTCCTTTCCATTGTTTCGAGTTGAATTTTATAGATCCGGATTGAAGACTCTTTTTCTTGGCCTTTTTGAATTCAAGCATATGTAATCTTTCAGCAGGAACTATTATTTCGGTTCCAATCATAGTATTTCACATTCTTCATTCTTAGGTTTTGCAATTGAATTCTGATTTTCTAAAACCTTATTTTATGATTAGACTTTCTTCAATGATAATTGTTCTTATAAGTTCATGGAGTTAAACCCTTAATCTCTTTGGGATTCTACGGTGGAAACTCACACGATCAAGGTATAGTCCCTCCAATTCCTCTTTTGAACTTCAATGGATTGTGTGATGCTAATCGCGTGCAAACATTTGTAAATCTTCGAGTTAGGCATATTCTTGACAACGTGTGAGACGAGATATCCTCGATTTTACGTTGCTTGATACAAATGCGGCGAGGGTTCGTATTATTTGGGAACAAGTGCTTAGTATTATTAAAATCATCCTTATTTTCAAAGAGCATTTAGGAGATAAATTCTCCATCAATGACCATTTATCAATGGTTCCTAGATGAGTTTGTAAACCAGCAGAGTGGGACTTACATGATCGAGAAGTGGCGGAACCACAAGAATCCCGACAATTATCTTTTCTGTTTAAAACATTCAAACCCCGTCAACCATTGATCAAACAACACAACTCTACAATTCTCTTTTGAATCACACTTTTTTGGAAGTAACTCCCTCTTGATCAACTAAATCGGACCACTCCACGTAGGTGACCTGTAGTTCCCACGGTATTTGTCACTAGACAACTGTAATTCCTACGCTTGGGAATAGAATTCGGCATACGAATAAGGATGAAGCATTTTTGCCGTTCTTGAAATTGTGATCAATCTAAGTTAATCAGCGAGAGCTAGAGGTAATTGGCAATTGCATTGCATATCCGGTACGTTCTCTACTTTTCTTTTTAATTTGTTTTTGTGAAAAATCGTAGTGGGCGTTCTTTAGACAGAGTGGGACTAGTGCATGTCGGTTTGGGCTCGCAACGAGCAATGCCGATTAGTAAGAATTGTACCTCCTAGAAACCTTGAGGGATCCATAATAAGTCAAGTGTTTCAAGATAACATTTTACCTCAAATGGATCATCCTAGGGTCCCGACAACATGTATTTAATGAAAACACTCCAAGGGATTCTGTTAACCCACAAGGATTTCATGAACCTCCACAGCATGGAGGTGATGTTACCTTCAGTAACACATAGAGAGGTGGAAATGGTAACCTTCGACAAAACCAATATAGGGTCACCACCTTCCTTTTACTAACGTAAAAAGAACCTTCGAGGAGATTCTACAACCTCAAGGACCCTGACCAATTCACACATGTGCGCCTTCACGAAGAGGCCAATCAATTTTGATGAAGTCGATAGTCGAGTCTTCTACCCGTATATCAAGGGTTGAATCTGAGAACCCTTACTCATTCATGAGGACTTTGAGGGATGTCTGCCCGGTGTATTTCTCTCCTTTGGTTCACCTCTCCACATAATGTGTTTTGGTTTTATTTCCTTTTGCTTTAAAGAAGGCCAAATACGGTTTCATTCCCTTACGCCTAATTCAATCTTTACATGGGAAATATGCGGAATGAATTCCTTAACAAATTTTCCCTCCACACTGCGCTGATGCCCTCGTACGGCTTGATTCGAGGAACTTTTCACGTGATGAACCAGCCAGCGTATTGTGGGAAGATATAGGATCTCCTCCATGCTATCCCTCATCATGGGTTGGATGTTGGACAAATTTAATGCGATACTTTCATCAGGATTATCTTTGAGTAATAAACAAGCACACATCGAATGATGTGTGCGGGGAATTTTATGAAAGAGTGCTAGGAAGCAATTCAGCTTTTTAACACTATAGCGAGAGAATGCTCGAACTTGGGAGACTAACACCTCGATGAACCTTTGCTAAAGTGCACGACACATCGGTAGTGGCGGAATCCATCACCTAAGAGGAATATTAATTGGAGTTGCAAGCCAAAATTGCTAATTTAACAAGGGAGTTAGAGGCCATAGAGATGAAAAAGGTGAACGAGGTAACTAGTGTGCCTCAATTACCCTCAGTACCTACTGGACCTAGAGTAGAGGATCTATGCATAATATGCGATGATCCTACACATTCAACTATCAAGCGCCCAAATGCCTCAAGTTAAGGGGAGCCATTCAAATAGAGCAGAAGCTAATGCCCTTACTTCTGAAACCTTCGATTCCCATTTCTGGAAAACATAATCCTAGGTGGGGCAAACATCCTAATTTTTATTGGAGAAATGAGGAGGCCCGCATAACACACCAACAACCAAGGCCCCCATTATCAAAATAAGGTTTTCCCAATTCAATTCCTCATTTGAATCAAAGGCCCCCAAGGATTTCGGGAAACTCTAATCAAGGTCATCATCCAGAGACAGGGAATCAAAACTCACCAGTATATCAACCTCCACGTAAAGAGAAATCACGGAGGATATAGTCACCGCAGTTGTCCTGAGTAACAATCCACAAAACGGAACTCAGGCGCTCTGAATGATGTGAGATCCCGGATAACCAAAGTTAACCTCGTCATAGGTAACCTTCAGCAAGAGAAGGAAACCCATCTCGGCCCATCCCAAAATCCACGAGGTGGCTTGATTGTGGGAAGTTTAGAGTTCAGTGGGATTGCTTTCGAACATTGTAAGAAATTTTGTCACTACCAGCCGAGTGGTGCAAGGTAGTTGACAAAACCATTTCCAACCAAGGAACCATCACAAGAGTCTCAAAGTGAATTAGCCAGAGAGGATGAGGTGTCAGACAAGCCTCATATCCCTAATACAAATGATGAAGATGGTGAATCAGGGAAAGATGAGTCTACCCATATCCCTCCAGCTCCATACCCTCATAGACTGAGAGCGCCAAAGAAAGTGAATAACCATTCGGAGATCTATGAGTTGTTCAAACAAGTAAAATTGAACATCCCTTTGTTAGATGCCATTAGGCTTAGAATTCATATACCCAGAATTTTAAAGGACTTGTACGGTAAAAGGAAATTGAGTGTCAACAAAGGCATTCATGGTAGACAATCTACCTCACTAATCCGAAACAATTTGCCTCCAAAATACAAAGACCTCAGAGTCCTACTATTTCAATAGTAGTAGGAAATTCAAAGTTGGGACATGCTTTAGTGGACTTGGGGCAGTGTTAATTTGTTGCCTTATTCGGTATATGGATTTAAGTTAGGAGGAATTCGTAGGCCAATATCACCCTCGATTAAATGGCCAGTAGTGTAAAAATTCCTAGGGGGATAATGAAGGATGTATTGGTACAAGTGGACAAATTTTACTTCCCTGTAGACTTTGTTGTGCTTGACACTCAACCTGTAGTGAACCAAGGAACTCAGTTCCACGATAATTCTTAGTAGATATTCTTGTAGCGCTAATGCCATTATACACTGCAGGGGAGGCCTAATGACACTATCGTTTGGGAACATGACTGTTAATCTGAATATTTTCAATGTCATTAAGGGAATGGGGGATGAAGAAGATATGTGTGAAGTCAACATGGTTGATTATGTGGTACAAAAATACTTGGATAATGTCTCCTTATGATGATCCTCTTAAGTCATGTTTGGTCAGCCCAAGTTGGAATGAGGAAGTAACCACTGCTGAGTCGAAGGAGATTCTACACTCACATGATGGAGCATAGCAGTATTCGAAGCTAATGGGTGGGCACCTAAGTTTGAACCATTGCTCTTAAAATGAGGACAAGGCATTGCCTTCTGAGGAGAGGCCACCTAAGCTCGAGCTAAAACCCTTACCAACACACCTCAAATATGCATTCTTAGGGGAGGAGGAAACCTTTCCAGTAATCATATCTTCTTCCTTAGAATTGAATCAAGAAAACCAACTTTTGGAGGTATTGAAAACCCACGGAACTGTTCTAGGCTGGACAATTACAGATATTAAGGGAATTAGTCCCTTGATCTGCACACATAGAATTCACTTAGAAGAGGATGTTAAACCTTCTAGGCAACCACAAAGACGATTGAACCCAATAATGAAAGAAGTGGTAAAGAAGGAAGTTTTAAAACTCTTGGATGTAGGGGTTATTTACTCAACAGAGATAGTAAGTGGGCTCACCCAACACGTAGTTCCTAAGAAGTCTGAGTCACTAGAGTTGCCAATGAAAATAATGAGCCTTAGCCCCACTCGTGTCACTCAGATGGAGGTCGTGCATAGATTATAGGAAACCAATGCGGTATTCGTGAAAGACCATTCCTCTTCCATTTTGTCGATCAAATGTTAGAGAGTCATAGGCATGAATTTTATTGTTTTCTTGATGGGTACTCAGGGTATAATCAAATTGAGATAGCTTTGGAAGATCAAGAAAAAACTACATTCACTTATCCTTTTGGTACCTTCGCCTTTAGGAAAATGCCCTTTAGACTATGCAATGCACCTGAACCTTCAACTAAGTGTAATGATGGGGAATCTTTAGTGACATGATAGAAATCATATTGAAATTTTCATGGATGATTTCTCGCCAGACTCATTTTTCGCGATCTGTTTGAGAATTACGTAAGGTTTCGAAAGGTGTCAAGAGAAAACCTTGTGCTAAATCGAAAAAATGTCATTTCATGGTAACACAAGTGATCGGCTCTTAGCCATATAGTATCAAAAAGATGGAATTGAAGTTGATAAGGCCAAAGTTGAGCTGGATTTCAACCTACCTACTCCTAAGGTGTTAGGAGACATAAGGTCATTCTTGGGTCATGCTGGTTTCTATAGGAGGTTTATAAAGGATTTTAGTGCTTACAACCGCTCCTTATGTACTCTTTTGCATCACAAAGATGTCCTTTCACATGGTCATGCTTTGCATACGTTTTTACTAAACTCAAAACATGTTAGTGTCACCACCCATCATGAGGTCACCTAATTGGGACCTTCCATTCGAGATCATGTGTGACGCTAGTGATTGCTTATGTGTTTCTGGCCAGATTTGCGGAAGACAAAAGGCTTTCGTGGATTTATTACGCCAAAGAAGACACTAGACTCGCCTCGTGCCAATTACACGACCACGTAAAAGAGTTTCTAGCCGTCGTCTTTGTGCACTAGAGTAGTTCAGTCATACATCAGGCTTTCCCCCGTGACCATTTTCACAGCATCATGCACTCAAGTATTCGCTTCTCTGCTGTGATACAAAGTCGCAGTTGACTAGGTGGATTTTACTTTGCCAAGAATTCAATTTGACTATTAAAGATGTATGGGGTCAGAATGTGGTCACGACCAATGGTCTCGATTATTCCTTAATCCAACTCCCATGGCATACCCATAGTGATAGTTTTCCCGATGAGTAATCCTTTGCTCTTGCTTCATTGCCCATGGTAAGGCCGACATTGTAAACCGCTCTAGTAACCGGCCGTATTCCGTACCTCAATGGACTTCTCAACAAAAGAAATTTCATGTATATTAAGAAATACTACTTTGATGACTGTGACCTATTTAAATACCGCTCCGCATCAAATAATGGAGAAGATGTGTACCCAATGATGAGCATTAGGATTTTAACTTTTCGCTTTAATTCGAAGCCTCTCGTGGAGGATTATCGCTCGAAAACTGGCAGAATAAGATTTTTTGCAAGTCGGATTTTATCGCCCAATTTTATTTAAAGATTGTTTTGATTTTTTCAAAACTTGTGCTCAATGCAGAACTAGGAGGGGTCACAAATGAAACACGATGCTCTACCTCAATTTTAATTATCAAATTTTTGATTGTCAAAAGGACTTTATAAATTCTTCCCTTCTTGTGGGTATCTTTGCGATTCTCTTATCTCGTTGATTATGTGTCTAAGTGGGTTGAGCGATTCCCAATCGAGAACCAATGACCACAAGGTTGTTTTGAAATTTATAAAGGAACATATTTTTCGCTTGGGACACCTCGTGTACTATTAGTGATGGTGGACTCCACTTTTGCAATCGATCTTTTGATAATCTGTTAAAAAAATATGGAGTCACACATAAAGTATCAACAGCTTACCACCCACGTATCAATGGTCAACTGAAAGCTAGCCAATAGGAGATAAAACATATTTTGGAAAAAACTACGCCCCGAATCGCAAAGATTGGTCACTCCGTCTTACCGATGCTCTTTGGGCCTACCGCACTGCCTTTAAAACTGTTCTTGGTATGTCTCCCTATAGGCTTGTTTATGGAAAGGCTTGCCATTTACCAGTTGAAATGGAACACCGGGCTTACTGGGCTATTAGAACTTTTAATTCTGATTTAACTCAAGCGTAAGCAAATGGCTATTGGCAGCTTAAATGAACTTGAAGAACTGAGGAGAGAGTCAGATGAAAGCTCCCAAATTTACAAAGAAGGCCAAGTTGTTCCATGACAAATCTACTAAGCAGGGAAAACGTTCAAACCCAAACTGCAGAGTACTACTGCACAGCCTCCCTTGCCAGCATTTATTTCCAGCAAACTCCGCTTCTGGGCCGGGATCGGCCCATTCATCGTTAAGGTAGTTTATCCATACGGAGCCGTGGAGATTGAAAAATCCAGACACCAGAAAGCCTTTCAAAGTGAATGGCCAACGCCAAACCATTCCTCGAGCAATTCAACTCTCAAGAAAGCATAAAGAGGACTTGGTAGACCCGTCTACTGTGACTCTCTTCCAAGTAAATTCGCCCTCCACTGTTGTATATAGTTTGGTTTTGTTTTATTTTCATGTTTTTTTCTATTTTTTCTTGTTTTTACTTCATTTGCTTTTCACTAAAATATATATAAAAAAAATTTAATTAAAAAAAATAATAATAAAAAATTCCACAATCCTTACACAATTATGTATTTGGGGCCCCCTGCTCTTCCGTCGTCTACCACAGTACCCTTAGTTTTATGCATCAGGACAATGCTTGTCATTGGGGTAGGTACACTGCTGAACGAAACTATGCGCCGTTATATGTCTATCAAATTTTCAAAATATGCCTCTTTTGAGTATTATGTTTTACCTGCACTGGACATACCCGGATGATTTCATACACTCTCTACATCATCTTATCAGATGCACATCTTAACGAGCATACACAACAAGCTTGTGTTCTTCTCAGGATTGTCCCCTTGCATTCTACCCACGCTCACACAAACCACAGACTTATGGTCAAATTTTCTCCGATCTTGCTGTTTTTATTCCCAATTGTGAATCAATTTAGCTGGTCATGTTAACCTCATGCATCATGTCTTTATGGAACATCTTGCATAACTGGAAAATGATTAGAGGCCATTATTTCTATATACACCTGCGGATTCGTATTGTCTCACCCCTTACACCCATTTTGAGCTTAAAGTTGCCAAGTCCATTCAAGCCCTAGGAACCCTGATCATTGGAACAGCAGTGGATCCTATGGAAATATTGAAGGTGTCCCAAGAAGGAATTACAAGGACCAATCCCACAACACAACACTGAGGAATCAAATGTAGAGAAGGTGAACATGCAGCGGTTCTGGTTGGAAGGCAACAGGCCAATTTGTACATCTACACCACTGCTCCAAATAATATATATATATATATACAAAAAAAAAAAAAAAAAAAGAGAAAAATCAGATTGGAGCAAGTGTACCTAAGACAACTTACTTAAACTGGCAAGGCAAAGTGTAATATGTACACCCTAAATGTGTACTCCAGAGAACTTATTCAAAATTAAGAAGAAGTAATGTACTCTAAGACACTATTAAAGTGTACCGGTACACCCTGGCTCTGATTTGGGCAACGTGGGCTTTAAACCCCACTTTGTGGGCCTTGACATTCCAAACCTTTCCCCTCCACTCACAAGCAAGCCCTAACCTGCCAGGTCCTCCTCACACAGCCTCTGGGCTGTTTCCTCGCTGTGGTTTTCTTTGTCCAGCCTGATTCTGCCTACAACCATCGTGATCGAATCCTGGTGTGTAAGCCACCTACAAATCCTTGCTAGCATTCGCCCTCATTGTTATATATGGACTTGTTTTGTCGATTTGGGTGATGTTGTTGTGTACCTGGTTCGAGCATCAGCCATTTGGTGACAAGGTGAAAGGTTGTCTGGACATGCACGGTCACCCTGCATCATTCGAAACAGGTTTTGGGATTTTATTTATATATATTCGGGGCCATCTCGTGGGGCTATTGGTCGCTATCCTCGCCATCTCTATGGCACGATCCAAAGAATATCGGGAAAGGAAAGGCATCTAGTTCCTCTATGGGACTGGCTGTGAAGAAAAGGAAATCTGATGCCTCCTAACTAGTAAAAAGGGGGAAGGGAAAACGGATAGAGTCATCGTCAGAAAGTGAGGAAATGTCTGATAGTGATGATGACGAGGAAATAGAGGGGATGTTTGCTGAGGACTTTGAGTTAGAGCACGAAAACGGACCCTGGGCCGGACGCAGTGCTGCAGATTTCACGTGAGAGTGGCGTGAAGTTAAGAGATCATGGTATTCTCACCCCATTAGGGGGTTATTCAAGAGCAGAATATGGATTTTGTGTGCACTGAGGTGCAAGGATATTTACCTATTATGGTTCGGGAGTTCTATACTAACTCGGCGAGAAAATCACAGCCTAAACCGTATTGGGAGACTTCGGGCTGACGGGTGCTGTGCCTCGATCACTCCGATTCGATAGCGCGATGCTTCCATAATATATCCGCCCCGATGCTTCGGGACCGACCGCACTCCACTCGTGGCTAACATCGACTTTGATGCCCAAGTTCATCGAGGCTATGTGCACTCACCCAAAGGCCCATGATGATTTATGAAGAAAGAATTCAGACCTGGAAAGCTCAAGCCGCATTATGCCCCGGGAAGGAACAAGATCATTCACGACAAATTGGGCCAAGGGCAATGAAAATCCCCTCACCAGAACAAATCCAAGCTTTTGTATGAAGTCATGACTGGAAACTCATTGATTATGCATTAGTCATATGGTGTGATGAGGGATTTTTTTAAATTTTCGAGCAAGGTGCATATTCCATTCCCTCGCCGGGTGACGAGTATCAGGAAGCCGCTGGAATGAGGGGAGCAATAGTGGAAAAGAAGGTGCCGCCTCTACCGGGCCTATCACAATAAGACCGAGGCCAAGAGTCGAGCCGTCTACTAAGCCTCAATCCTTTCGCCCCCGTCTCCTCCCGAGATCACTTCACCCATACCAAGACCATCGAGTACATCTCCATCAAGAGGGATGGAACTGAGAATAAGGGGTGGTTCAAGTGCATTCGGGGAAAGCATGTACTTGATCGACGCCTCTCGAGTTTGAGAGTCACATTTTTCAAGGAGAACTCGCAATGGCGGATGCCACTTTAATCTTCGAGGAGAGTCGTGAGGAATTAGATGACTCGCCGACGAGGATGCATTTTCTTCTCGGCGAGGGACGCAGGGTGATACCAGATAGTTGTTTTGGGCTGTAATTGGGGAGGGGTGTTGGCAATCGGGTAGTAGACCCCAGCCATGTTATGCCAACACCCATTTTGATCATTGACCCTTTTTGTTCAGCCCATGGTCGTTACAAACTTTTTAAGACCTCTTTTGATTTCAACTATGTTTCGTTGTTTCTTCCGACATTATGCATGTGGTTATGTGTCCATGTTAAATGATTGCTCCCATTATATCGATCACTACAAATTAACATCGCATGACTCCGCCTTTACGTTTCTTCAATTCCAGGCGATCCTCATTCAATAACTCGATTTTGTGTTACCGTTATAATGTTCATTATGTAAGATTGTGGCTGGTTTAAATGAGTCATACTGCTGCATACTAAAGTGGGTGGTAAGTATTATATTCTATAATCATGCCTGAGGATCTTTCAAAGCTTAACTGCACGAGCCGCCTTTGTTGAGATTCATATCTAGTGGGTAGTTCGATCTAAATCTCGCTAGTGGACTAGCAAAGACGTTGTGTCAAAGTGATGAACACACACTGAAAGCAATAATTATGAAGTAGACTTAGCACATCCAAATCACAATTTAACCATCTCGCATAAGGATAGGTACTTTCACTTCTTGTGTTTTTAGACTTGTGCGTGTCTTTCGTGTTCAAAACACAAGTGTACAAGGATTTATGTCCCGAAGCCAATATGAAGCAATTATGGATGTGGGCAAACAACTCGATGAAGTCTCTGAACCCAAAGAATGCTAGAAAAGTTCGATCGGAAAATTCTAAGACACCATTTATGTAAAATTCCAAGACACCTACTAAAAGTGGCAGAAAGTGTACCCTAAGACACCCAAAAGTGTACCCCAGACACCCGACGTGAAATCGATTATTAGCAAGAAGTGTACCAGACACCATTAAAGTGTACCGGTACACATGTATGAGAAGTGCGGGAATGGAGCAGAATTGTGATCCTAACGCAGGGGCATACTTGTCAATCAGCCTTGAACACGTGATGACATTGAAAAGGAGTATAAAAGGCAGTGGATAGAGGGGGAGAGCAGCTTTGACTTCACTTGCTAGGTTTCGCGAGAGAGGAGTTTTCCAATCAAGCCAGTTGAATTTATAGATCCCCGGACAAGACTCTTTTTCTCGCCTTTTTGAATTACATATGTAATCTTTCACAGAACTATTATTTCTTGCCCAATCATAGTATTTCACATTCTTCATTCTTAGGTTTTGCAATCAATTTCCGATTCTTCTAAAAGTATTATTTTTATGGGATTAGACTACTAAATGATAATTGTTCTTATAAGTTCCATGGAGTTCTGGGGTCCCACGTCAGATCACGGAAACTCACCCGATCAAGGTATAGTCCCTCAATTCCTCTTTGAACTTCAATGGATCAGGTGATGCTAATCACTTGTGCAAACATTTTGTAAATCTTCACCAAGATATTCTTGACAACGTGTGAACGGTAGATATCCCCTGACACGCCAGGCTTGGATTACAAATGCGAGCTGAGGGTTCGTATTATTTGGGAACAAGTGCTTAGTATTATTCAATCATCCTTATTTTTCAAAGAGCATTTAAAGATAAATTCTCCATCAATGACCATTTATCAATGGTTCCTAGATGAGTTTGTAAATAAGAAAAATTTCATGATCGGCGAGCGGAACCCTAAGAATTCCAAAGAATTGTCTTTCCTCGTTTAAAACATTCAAACCAATCAACCATTCAATCAAACAACACAACTCTACAATTCCTTTTTGAATCACACTTTTTGTTAGGCAAATCCTACCGATCAATCCAAATCCACTAATTCCCTCGCGGAGATGACTCCGTGGATTCCCACAAAGATTACAATGCTAGACAACCTGTAATTCCTACGCTTTGGGAATAGAACGCATACTATCAAGGACGGCAAATCCACGCCGATTTTTGCCGAATTCGAGACAATAAATTTACACGCTTTCTCGAGGAAACGAACGGCCGCAGACACTCGGGCGCATTTTGAGGGCACACAAATGCGGCTACCATGCCGCTAATTGGGTTCGGCTAACTCAGGCTCAAGGTGGGCCCATGTGGACACATGGCATGATGCCATTGGGCGAAAGTCAGTGGTTGGGGCCGGGAAAGGGATAAGAAATCCTCTCAACCAATTATAAGGTGACAAGTGGCAAGAAGGGGACCAAAAGGAGACTCTTCCGCTTCGGGCTTAAACGCAAAGTAGGGAGAGGAGAGTTCGCTTCAAAAATGAAGGGTGTTTTGGGCAGAGAGTGTGCAACTTTCCTTAGGATTCCTACCGATCACCGTCTGCGATTTCTTTCAGCCAAGAAGCAAGTGGTTATAATGCAAAGAAAGGCTTCAGGTGGGTACTGTTTCCTGGAGTTTCACAACTCCGTGGAGGTGGGTTTTCTCCTACTTGATTTACCCCTTTGTTTAAGTGTTTTGTAAATGCTCGCTGATTCGGTGCCGTGAGGGAAGTCGCTTTGATCGGTCCTAAAACTTGGGACCGAAATGTGGAAATTTTTGAGCTCGTTTTGACAAATTACCTGACCGTTCATGTACTTTGTGGTGTAATCTATGAAATAAATTGTGTAATTAAAAAGGGAGGCCTGGAATATAGAATTAGGGTTCCACAAAGTGGAACCGATACTTATGAGTGGGTCGCTTCACCCGACAGCCCACTCAGCCTGCTTTTGGGACTCCAAAGTCCCTGCTTGTATGAATCGGGACCAAAACATCCATGTGTCAGGTGCATGAAATTGCTCATGAATGGTTTGAGTCAGGTGAAATCACAGGTTAACGCATGAACTAAATGTGTTAATACGATGCCACAATTACATAAAACATAATTGTGTGTGTAGGCCATTGAAATGGAATGCATTAGCTCAAGTGAGCAAATGTGGGTGTTGGTTGATCAAAATCGAATAACATGCGGTATGAGTGCAAATTTGGGAATATATGCATAATTGATATATTGATATAAATTGTGTTGAAATGGCATAATGCATTCATATGCACCGAGGTAACCTAGAAATTAGGTGTGAGTGCATGACATGAAATTGAAAGAAAAACGAGCATGGTTGCGTAAAGGAATTTCAATGGATGATTTTCTGGAGAATCTGGTGGTTGAGACGGTCCAACAATTACATGCCTGAGGAGCTCATGAATTGTTTAGAAGGTTCTCCAACACATTCGTCAGGGTAGTCCAATACTTTACCGAAATTCGATAGTGTGTTTTCAAGAACGAATAGCTTTTGTTTTGAAAACGGTAGTTTTCATACATGGCTTGTGTGCAAGTGTGAGGAGCTCAAGTGTGACTCTAGTCACGGGAATGGGCATGCAGATATCCAAGCAAGATCACGATTTACTTGAGCGTGTTTACATTGAATCATTGCATATGCACTTAGGTGGGAGTAACCCATTTAGGGTAATTCCAATTACTGGCAATAGCTCACCGTCGAGGGAATCTTATATTTTAGGTACAGGGAGCTGCTTCGAGAAGACGCGCCATTTAGAGGCCGATTTTTAAAGAAAGCCTGGTCGGCTTTGATGTTTGTGTAACATGTATTAAAACTCCGTAAATTTTAATGTGTTTGTATTCAGAGTAATGTAATAACTCTTGAACTATTGAACATAGTTGGGTGTATTTTTGATGAGTATTATGTGTGGGCCCAAGTGGCCATTTTCACACAGGTATGGGTCTCGCTGATAATGAAGACGCATAGATTTTCCGTGTGTTGACAGTTGTCAACCCGACACCTGCCAAGGTCACGCCTTGGTATCGAGCTTAGTTACACGAGTACCTAGGGCTTGGGGGACTTGGGCTTAGCCACTGCCTGGGAGTGTAGAACTTAACTTAGGTATATGAAACTAGGGCTCGGGGGACTTGTGCTTAGGCCATGGTCGAAGGTGTAGGAACATCACAAATTATAGCTCGATGTTGGGGCTTAGGTATGTTATTACCTAGGAGTCACGGACAAGATTAACACGCATGTACGGTGTTTGATGTGTGATGGTGTGTATAACATGAGTTATGTTATGTGAATTGTGTGGATCAGATGTTGTATGTATTATAGAATTGGGTGCTTAGGGTAAATAGCACATAGGAAACTAAAATAAAATGTGGAACACTAGGTTTAGTATGAGAACAAGTGTTTGAGAAATTTCGACAAAATGGTCCATAATTAAATGAAAAAAAGAAAAATAAAATAAATAAATATATATATATATATATATATATATATATATATATATATATATATATATATAGTGGTATATATATATATATATATATATATATATATATATATATATATATATATATATATGGGAGGTTTTACAATGTAAAATCGAAGAAATGAATAAAATAAATTTTAATAAATTTATTTGGTTTACTGGAAAATAAGAAAAAAAATTAATAATAATAATAATAACATATTTTTTTTAGATAGTTTGTTTTCCAGTAGCATGAATGAAAAAAAAAAAAAAAAACAAAGCAGAACTTGTCACGATACAGGAAATTGTTTGTATCGAAAAAAATCAAACAATGGAAATTGTATCGTGACCAGCACCCGTATCTCGAATGCTCCGGGCATCATCTATCTCTCTATGGCCAAAGCTGTCCTGACCATAGAATCCATGTCTTGCGTGAGAAGTCCCACAATCTTGCCCCTTGAGACAACTTTAAACCATCCTCGAACTTTCTCACCTCGCCATGTCCAGCCACTTAATCATCCCCGAAACGCGCTAACTCAGAACTTAGCCACGACTCGAGTATTCATCATCGCCCCCTATTTCAACTCGCCATGAACTCTCAAGCCAGATGTCTAAGATTGATTCGTACACAAAGAGTCGAGCTAAAATCAACAATATTTATATACCTGCTTCCTACAACTCCGTAGTCAAGCTACCGCAAAGATAGTGGTCTAGGGTCTAACACGGATGGTTTTCATAAAAATGGTTTGCATTAGGCATGAAGGTATACTTTATTCGACTCTTTTGGAATTCATTCAAAAACAAAGGGAATGGTTTGAAAAACAGAAATTGTAAAAACCGAAAGTTAAAACTCGAAATTAACAATGAAGAAATTTACTTTGAAGATTTAGGTCACTAACTCAAGCTAGGGCAAACACATGTCCCCGTGTTTTATCCTCCTATGTGAGTCAACACAGATGTAGTTATGGCCCTTTTTGTTTAAAACTCCAACATTCTTTTATCATTTTGGGAGGCTCAGAAGATCTAAAGAATCACAAAGGCATCTCTCACCCGAGCACCGAACCCCAAAGCATGGAGAGTATTGACTAGGGCTAGTAAAGACCATCTAAAGAATCACAGTGGCATCTCTCACCCGAGCACCGAACCCTAAAGCATGGAGAGTATCGCCAAAACAATAAAGCAAATGTTATTTAACCCTAATTAAGAACCCTAACATATGAATATTACCTCATAGGCAAGTAAGGACCATCTAAAGAGCCACAGTACCTGTTACTAAGCACTGGATCTAAAGCATGGAGAGTATTAGCCAAGACAATAACATCCTATGTTATGCAACTGAGTTTTGAAGATAAGGGCCATAACAACACACTACCCGTAGCTTTGGGAAGACATGAGGACAACATGCTTAAGCCCCACTCGCTAAGCTAGCCTCTTCCTCTTCAAAGGAAGGAGGCTTAGTATAAGCATCTCTGAGTTGTCATCCTCAAGAGGTGTTTATACCGAAAGTGAAAGAAAGAAAGAAGAGAGAAAGAAGAGAGAGAAGAGAAAAATAAAGCAAACTTAAAATAAAACAATTTATTTACAAAAGCAAAGAAATGAAAACTTACAATCACCAAAACTTGTCTTTCTTCCTCTCCACCTCCCTCTCCTCATTACAAAAACATGAGGGGTATTTATAGGACTCCTCAAGGTATAAAATACCAAAACCCTAATAACTAAGCTTGCATAGGATAGAGAGTAATTCACCAAGTTTGAAGGCGTTGCATTAATTACAAAGCATGATTTGAGGCATGCATTTTGCCATAGGAGAATTTCGCTAATTAGCGAAATTGGCAATAATTAGCGACTTGGCAAATGGCTTAGCGAAAATGGCAAGGGTCTAGCTTAAATTGGCAATGTTGTAGCGAGACTTGGCAAGGTTGCGAATCTCAAGCAGAAGTTAGCTTAAATTTCTAAGCTAGCGAAATTAAAACAAGGAGAAGCTTAATTTCGCAATTGCACATGCTGCAAGTTGGCTAGCTTTTAATTTCGCAATGTGTGCCGAGATTGCGAACCTGCTTGCATCAAGCCATAAATTAGATTGCTAATTGATTAAGTAACAGCTGCGAAATTGCTCGTTTTGTCGTTTCCGCATTCTTTCGCCATGTCTTCAACCGCATCTCATTCTTCCACTTTCCTTTGTTTTTCCATTGATTTTGGGCTTGTTGATGGTCGAGACTAAATTTCCTACCTCATGATTGATCATTTTCATTGTGGCTGAAGCCTAGAAGTGCATAAATACCTACAAAACAACCAAAACATGTCTAAATGAAAGATAAGTGTTACTACTAAGACTTGAAACACTTTAATTGGGATATATGACAGATTAATGATCAAAAAAGTACTCAAAACCTATCTAATATAGGGTTCAATATTGCACTTTTTGAGCACTAATCACACCCCCAAACCGAAACGTTGCTAGTCCCCAAAGAATGCAAAAATAAGAATCGAGACGATGTGGTGATTTTCAAAAGGTCAGATTTCAAAAGGTCATTGTACTATATACAAACTAATATTACTTTAAAGTGAACAATTGAAATCAACATTTGAAAACCTATATACAAGAATAAATCCATAAGAGAACAATTTTTAGAACACTGTTTCCATGATTTTCAACTTGGATTTACCTAAGTCTAATGAATGGTTCATTTTGTATCTAGATCGGGAGTCAATAAATGCAAAATTTGTTTCCAACCTAGCATTGACATGGCCTTTTAAACTCGTTGAACAATTAAGATAGGGCTGGTTACACTTCTCTTGTTTTCTTTAATCATATTGTAGGATGCAATGCTAAAAATTGAAGTTCACCAAAGTCCGTAACTGGTCCATCGATGACTCCCAACTAATTAAGGTTTAGGCATCAAGCCAAAAGGATCAAAGACCACTAACTCTAAAGGCTTCACCTCGGACTTCAACCGACTTCAAAATCAAGCACCTACACTGGGCTAAATTCTACCTATCCACCCATGTAACGAATAATAAAATCGATGACTCCCAACCAATGAAGGCTTAGGGGCATCGGGTTTCAAAGGTTACCATACACCCTCGGACCGCATCGGTTTGTGCCAAAACTTCACGATTTATCTTCTTCTTTTCTTCTCTTTCTTTCTTTTTCTTTTTTTTTTTTTTTTCTTTTCTTTCTTTTCCTTTTTGGAAGACAACATTGGTCTTCAAATGTTGGTAACTCAAACCTATTCTAGGTTGTCAACATGCCTAAGGCCGGCTTTGCAAACTGGAAGGGGCATACAAATTTACAACCTATTGAAGCAATCTAGAGTGCAGTGTGTGAATTAGCATAAAGGGGGAAATTCCAAGTTGAGCATGCCGAACAAAGGATCTAACACAAATTGTTTCAAGCATGGCATTTGTTCTAACATAGAAGTGACAAAATGATGATTCAATCATCCAATTTAAAGCAATTCAATTGTTCAATTTGAAGCAATTCTATTTGCTCAATTTGAAGCAATTTAATTCATGTAGTTTGAAAGAAAAAACACATACTTATACATTGTGGGACACAAAGAAACACAATATGCAAAAAGCCTAATATATATATATAATCCGAGTAGCTTTTGATATAGCCAAATGGCTTAATACATGCATAACAAAGAGCACAAAACATATCACTCGCTACTATGGCTAATACAAAAATCATAATCAAAATTAGTAGGTAAATCGATAAAGCTGAAACTGTACATAAACCAAAAGAAACCTAAATCACCTCACCGTCGGGTGGTGGTGGTGAAGTTACCGTACCGCCGGCCAGATATCCAATGAGGCCGCATCCGCGGCGTGCCCTCTCTCCTCGGGCAGATCATGAGGAAGACCCAGATGGGTCATGATCCGATGAAGCATGGAATGGCATCAGCCCCAAAGTGGCCTCGCCTTGAGCCAATCTCCGTCATGTGGTCGTGATGCCGGGCTGCCTCGAGAGGCCGCAGGTGCAGATCGCATCCATCACCCAGCCATCTCCTCGAGCCGACATGTATACTTCGTGACCGGTATGCTGAATATGAGGGCCCGAGTATCCGTAGGCTGCAAATGAAGTAGTGGGTGGAGGAGATGGGCGGTGGAACGATCCGAAATATGAGTGGGACTCCTCTCGTACCTCCTCGTGCGTGATGTGGATCGTCTCCGTAGCATCCTCAGCCTCCCCACCCGGCACCCTGGTCTCACAAGGTGATATGGAAATGGACGGCATAGTCATAATCCTATCTAATCGCTTACTACCGTAGGCAAATGTCTCGCATCTCTATCCCAGGTTCCTCCGGAAATCCCATCTGCTCAAGAACATAGGAAAGGAGCCTCGGAATAAGTAGTGGTATGCTCTCCGCTCGTATGAGGTCTCTCCGGTGGACCTTCTCCTCAAACTGTAAGAGCGGGCAATCACTCACGATGGCCGAACTTAAATTGCCCGAGATCCTGACAATGCCCCAAGATAGGTCTCCCTCCGCACATAATGCCGCAGGAATAAACAACAGTGCAGCAGATGGCCGATGAGCAAAGATATGAGGCGGAAGTCGCCTCCGATAAAGAATCGGGCCAGTCGGTACACCCCCGGCCGCTGCTCTAAATCCATCGCCCGGGCTGAAAGGGCCTAATCTCTATAACCCTCGCAGATTACATGGGCGGTATGCGCAATCTCAAGGCTGCGTAAATAATCGCCGGACTCCGAGTACACCCCGACGGTCATCTTATCCTCAATGGATCTCCGTGGGACCGCCCACATCCCGAGATGTCATGGAGTGGTAGAACTGGGCTTGACCACTCTCTGGTAGTAGAACCGGGCTGTGGAGTCATGAATGGGAGGAGCGACACCTCTCGATCAATCGCGACGACTCGGCATCTCGGGTCGGCCATCACCCAGAACGCCAGAGAATGACTCCCCGCCAAATGGCCTGGCCACGCGATATCCGTGATTCCCCGGAACGTGTCCTACAAACATGGGCCGCCCGATCCGCGAGGCCGGTGATAGCTGAGGTGAAGGTGTCGCTCACCGCCGATGCGACCCCAAGTGATGGTGGCGTCTAGAAGATGATGACTGGCCGGGCCCGGCGCGGCCCCGCTTGAAGGCCGGCCCTCCTAGCTCTCCTCCGTACCGATGGGGCCGGTCCCATCCATAAACCGTAACGTCAATCCCGCAGGCTCGCCAGTACTACGGGGACAGTGATGGCTCGTGCCGCATCGTGGCTCGCGACCTGCTCGTGTGCTAAATCTCACCCGAGGTCGAATACGGGACCCACCCCTCGTACGGACCATATCTGATATATAAAAACAACCATTAAATGCTGACTCACTCGAATGTAGCTGGGTCCTCAGACCGAATCGAAGCTCTCGACAATCAATCCCCGAACCAAACTATCCAAACCATGCTCACGGATCGAGACTGAAATGGACCCCGGATCGATAATCAAGTCTCAACTATGATCGACACTGATGGCTCCTTTAAACCGAACCAAGGCACGTAAGAATGACTCAGCAAGAGGCGAGGTTTCGCACGAGCGCGGTGAGGGCTCACCACTGGGCCAGCAGATGACTGAGGCTCGCCATCGCCGGCTCGATGATGGAAAAGTGACTCGTCACCAAGAAGGATTTAAGGCTGGGAGGGCTCGGGCCGTACCGATGCACGGCTACCGGCAGCCGAACAGTGGCACTCGGCTACAGCGGGGAGCTCAAGCACCCGCAGCGGGGAGCTCAGGGCACGGCGGCAGTGGGAGCTCAGGGCACGCTGGGAGGGGGAGAATATGAAATGTGTTTTGAGGCCAACCCCCTCCCCTGTTTTTATAAGCTGCTGCAGGTAGCCGCAGCCCTCCCACCCATTTTCGCTAAGCTACTGAATTCCGCCATTTCGGGCCTCCCCCGCAATACATCAAAATTTTAACATTAATTACTAAAAATTATATATTATGAATTTTAACTTATAGGTACCATATTAAAAATCTAATAATAACACGATACTATAAAAACTATATAAAATTATCCTAAGTTAAAAATTTCAGAAAATAACTACAACTGACAAAATTGACTAATATATGACAAAAATTTAAAATTGTGAACTGTTATTCGGTTTTGGAAAACACCTAACCGCCCGGGAAGTCTCAGAAATACTCAAGGGGGGTCAAGGAGGATGATCTCCTCAACCCATGCAGTGGCCTGGCCTGGCTCCATGATGTTGGGTGGCCATAAGTTGGACTGTTCCTCTGGAATGGTTGTGGATTCGAGCAATTGGCTTGCAATTGGTGTTGTTGGCAAGACCAATTCTCCTTCATCACCAAGGCTGATCACTCTTGCATTTTCTTGGGCACCCGTTATACTCCGCAGACACCGATCAACTCAAAACAACCTCATCGCTATGTGATTTTCGTGTTCTAACACCTTGGGTTGTCATTCAAATTGAAAATGTTCAATTCCAAATATCATGTCACCAAATGTCAATTGCATGATTCCATTCCGGCAATTAATAATTGCATTGGCAAAGGGCCGAAATGGTCTCCTAAATGATTAGCACATGATTTGGTTCATCGGGGATCGGGTGCAAGTGTCTAGACTACAAAATCTAATGGATAGTAGAAATTGTCAATTTTTACAAGGACATCCTCAACTATCCCTTGGGATTTTCACCGACCATCGGCCACGAGAGTGTGATTGAGGTAGGTTTACTCACCTAAACCTTAATCACAGATACCCAAAATGGCATAAGATTCACACTCGGGGTTCCTAAATCTAAAGAATGCCTTTTCCATGCAATTCCCACCAATATTAACCGGGTATTGTGGGAGAACCGTGGTCCTTATACTTAACAGTACTTGCTTTTGGATTTCGGGGGTAATCGAGTATTTCAAAGTGAGAAAGGCCTTCTTTCTCAATGCCTAATCCCCTCTCTTTACGGTGCATAGATCCTTAAAATTTTGCATACAGGTACTTGGTTGATTAGATCAAGCAAAGGTATGTTAACCTTACTTGCTCTTAAGACCTCAAGCATACCGCTTGTTGAGTTTCCTTTTCTTTCCTCTCAATGCTTGTGGGAAAGGGAGGTGGTATACGATATTCTCATCGTGTCATCCTCTAGAAGAATATGCTCAAAGTTGCATTTTTCTCCCGCCTTGATTCTTCATCAGCTTTGGCAGAGAGGTTGATCAACCTCTTTCCACTCTCAAGGTGATTATGACTTAACCTCATCCATTCCCTAATCTCTACCTCATGGATCCTTAGATTTGGAAGTGTTCGGGACGGAACCTCCTCTTTCGTCCCTCTAAAGAAATTTGTTAATGTTTGTAATTGAATACCGAGGTCATCAAATTTTATTCAAGAGCCGACAAAGATCAATTCTTGTGCCAATTGCACATTGGTTCCATTTTGGTCATTAACAAAATTGCCCACCACCTTACTCAAATTGAGTACAACTTGTTCTACTGGAGAAGAGGATGGTGGTTGTTGTGACTGTGAGGAGGAACCAAACTGAGGCTTGGCTCCTGGTGGTACATAAGCAGGGGGGTTTGGTCTCCATGCAAGGTTAGGATGATTCCTCCAATTGGGATTGTAAGTATTCCCATATGGAGCATTTGGTTGTCAGTCAATCATCTCTACAAAGCAGGTGCACATTCGACATCAAATCCTTCACTGGCAGGGTCACGGAACAGTTGTTCTATTGTTAGCTGGGATTGAAATTTGTGGATTAGGTTGTGCAAGGTTGTCACCACGTCGCACTTCATTGAGTCAAGCCTCTCCAAATTCTACCTTTCTAGCTGAAATGATAACCCAAATTTCTCATTTCCATCTCATCATTCGGGCTGCATACATACCACCTCTTTGATTGACCGGTGGTTTCATCCTATCCGCTTTCAGGGTTAAGCTCCATCCCAACCCTTAGGAAGTTTTTACCACGCACTTAAAATCCATGGCTTCATCAGATGTTTGCTGGGTAAGTCTCCCACATGGCTTTAAAAAGCCGCCACGGCAGAGACATACCACCATAGAAGTGGTTCACTAACATCCATGTGTCAAAGCCATGGTGTGGACATGCACCGATGGTCTCTAAAACCTCTCCCAACACCGGTAAAACTTCACCTTCATGAGTCAAAGGTATAAATTTGTCTTTTTCAAATTATTAATCTTATGAGCACTCAAAACTTCAGAACTCGTCAGCCTCAAATTCCTTCAATTTATGGTTCTAGGCCTCAATGAGCGAGCCGCTATTCTGGCCTTGTCCTTTAGAGTCAATGGAAATGCCTTTAGCTTCAGCAAATCCATGTCCATCATACCTTCCTGAAGGTAGTAAACCCCCAAAACCTTATATATGTGTATGGATTTTCATTTTCCATACCATGGTACGTGGGAAGTAGGGTACTAAATACAGGCCTCACCGCACACAGAGGAATGACATGTGATGGGGGTACTAACTCAGGAGGGTGATGTGATCCCTCATGGTTCTATATGCATTTGACCATAGGGTTCCCGGTTGGCCTGTTGTTCCTCGTGCATGGGATCCGCGGCACGCTTTGTGCACTAACCTCACTAGCCTAGGTCGTTGTGTACTAACTTATTCACACTCAAGTGTCTCTTATCCCATCAAGTTGCATGCACACAGCTACACAATTGTAGAGACAACAATTAGAACCAACAAAGAGTGATAAAAGAAAAATTAAAACTAATCTAACAAAAGAAGTAAAATGACTGAATAAAATAAAAAATCGAAGTCGACCGCAACATCACAAGTAAGAAACCGCGCTGTCAGAATCGATATGCAAAAAGAGGTGTGCAGGTTACCTTCACTTGTGATGTGGATCACAAGTACTTCAACTTACCATTAGTATCAGCACCATCCCCCAAGAAAGGTTTACGGATTCGTACAATGCAAGAGGCTTGAGCTAAAATCAACAATATTTACCTGTTTCCTACAACCGCCGTAGTCAAGCCATCGCAGTGATGGTTCGTGGTCAACACGTGGATGGGTTTTCTTCATAAAAAATGGTTTACTAGGGCATGAAGGTAAGGTTTCTTATTTTAATCTGGAATTCATTCAAAATAGGGAATGGTTTGAAAACAGAAATTGTAAAAACCGAAGTTAAAACTGAAACAACAATGAAGAAATTTACTTTGAAGATTTAGTCACTAATCCTGGCAAAAGCTGGGGCAAACACATTGCCTCGTGTCATCCTCCTATGTGAGTCAACATGTGATGTAGTTATATCTTTTGCTTAAACCTTAAACATTCTTTTATCATTTTTAGAGGCTCTCAGAAAGATCTAAAGAATCACAAGGCATCTCTCACCCGAGCACCGAACCCTAAAGCATGGAGAGACACTCCAGCTAGTAAAGACCATCTAAAGAATCACAAAGGCATCTCTCACCCGAGTAATCGAACCCTAAAGCATGGAGAGTATTGGCCAAAACAATAAAAAGCAAATGTTATTTAACCCTAATTTGAAGAACCCTAACATGTGAATATTACTCATAGGCAAGTATGACCATCTAAAGAGCCACGTGACTACTAAGACCGGATCTAAAGCATGGAGAGACACAAGACAATAACATCCTATGTTATAACCTGAAGATAAGGGCCATAAATACACTACCCGTAGCTTTTAGTACATGAGGAGTCAACATGCTTAAGCCCCACCGGCTAGTTAGCTTCCTTCCTCTTCAAAGGAAGGGAGGCTTACAAGATCCTTGAGTTGTCATCCTCGAGAGGTGTTTGGCACCGGAAAGTGAAAGAAAGAAAGTGAAGAGAGAAAGAAGAGAGAGAAGAGAAAATAAAGCAAACTTAAAAATAAAACAATTCTATTTACAAAAGAATGAAAACTTACAAATTAAAAACTTGTCTTTCTTCCTCTCCACCCCTTCCTCTATTGCAAACACGAGGGGTATTTATAGACTCCTCAAGGTATAAAATACCAAAAAACCCTAATACAACTAAGCTAAGTTATAGGATAGGAGAGTAATTCATACCAAGTTTGGAAGGCTGCATTAATTACAGCATGACGAGGCATGCATTTTCGCTACAGTGGAGAATTTCACACTCAGCTTAAATTGGCAATAATTAGCTTAATTTGGCAATGGCTTAGCTTAAATGGCAAGGGTCTAGCGAATTATAAATGCTAGGCGAATTTGGCAAGGCTGCGAATTTCATAGCTTAAATTTCGCTAAGCTAATAAATTGTCAAAGGAGTAGGTTTAATTTCGTACTGCACAAAGGCAGTTGGCTAGCGAATTTCGCAATGTGTGCTGAGATTGCGAACTGTTTGCGAACAGTTTGTGAAATTCGCTAGGATTGCGAATTATCATAACAAAGGGCGAATTGCATGTTTTGTCGCCTGCATTCTCTCGTCATGTCTCAACTCCGCATCTCATTTCTTCCACTTTTCCTTTGTTTTCCATTGATTTTTGGGCTTGTCGATGGCTGAGATCAAATCTCTCCGACCTCATGATTGATCATTTGTATCAGGTTGAAGCCTAGAAGGCATAAATACTCTACAAAACAACCAAAACATGCTCCAATGGCATAAGTGTTACTAAGATGACTTGAACACTTTAATTGGGATATATGACATGATTAATGATCAAAGCACTCAAACCTATCTAATATAGGGTTCAAAATTGCACTTTGGAGCACTCAATCAAAGATGCCGGAAAACTCGCCTACGAAGAGCTTCCTAAATCCTCCCATGTCATTGCCTCCAAATTTCTTAAGGCTTTAACCCAGTCCCACCATACCTGGGTCTCACCCTCTAGCTTAAATGTAGCTAGCCTGATCTTTGTAACGTCGGAGGTAATCTCCTTAGCCTCCAAAAAACTCTTCAACTCATCTGAACTACTATTCTACACCACGGGTCCCCTCCTCCCTAAATGCTTGAGGATGATGTGCCATAAACCTCCGGGAGGTTATTCGTCCTCCCCCTCGTCCCAACTGACTCCCGTCGTGCAATGGCAACAGCCGGCAGCGACCCATGGCCTCTATAAAGGCCCGTCGATCAAACAGTGGTGTGCCCGTGGGTGACCCCCGCGCCCCCCTTCCTCGACTCTCGCCATCTACATATATCAAATAGCAATTTTATTTATTTATTTATTTTTCCGAACCCCTAAGGTTAACTTCTCACCCTAGTGTTCAATACTTCCTATATACTATTCACTAAGCCATATAATTCACATAAATATATAGCATAATATCATGCAACACCATCAGGAATGCACAATGGATGCAATACTCCAAACCCATGCCCATTTAGCCCATGTAATCGTGGTACCTAAATTTTCCCCGATACTTAACTCACATCGTTAGTATTAAGCGCTCAACACTACGTGATTTATAAACCTAGGCTTTGATACTAAGTCTGACACCCCCAACCTGGGATCTTTTTTTTTTTTTTTTTTTTTTTTTTACCGGTAACCTTCAACAAGTTATGTAATAGCCTTATTCACGCATATTCACGTGTCACTTAATTATTAAACAATGACACATAACGGTCCTTCTCATTCAAGATTCTAGTAATTAGTACACTTAGTGCAATGATTAATTTTTTTTTCAGAAACTATATGAGCACCAAATGCCATCCACAGGCATATGGTTAGATTCTAGACTCAGAGAGCTTTCCATAGAGTCCAAGAAAGCGCAAAAAAGAATTTTGGATGAGGAAGTTATGGTCCTTCGAAGTTAGCTTTGCCGAGCTCATTCCCTAGACGAGGTCAGCTCGGCCAGAAGAGATTGGCTTGGCTATATTTGAGAACTAAATGCCATCCACAGGCATGTGGTCAGATTCTAGACTCAAGGAGCTTTCCATAGAATCTAAGAACACGTGAAACGGACTTCGGACGAGAAAGTTATGGGGTCCGGTTGGCACAAATCGAGCTCATTCCCGTCGAGATTGGCCAAGAGCCTAAACTAAGTTAGGAGGTCAATCTCAGCCACACAGCCTATCCCGTCTGAAAGCCCGGTCGAAGATCTCGCCCCGTGACAAAGAGGCTAGCCTCATGCAGAGAGCTCAAATTTCTCCGCCTAAAGAGGTCCCGCCATGCAGGAGAGCTCAACACCGCCCAAAGAGGTCGCCCCTAGGAGAGCTCAAGATCGCTCAAAGAGGTCACCATGCAGAGAGTTTAGCTCTCGTCCAAGAGGTCAACATGTGGAGAGCTCAGCCACAAATTTCATGCAGAGAGCTCACCACACTATGCAGGAGGAGCTCAGCCATACCATGCAGGAGAGCTCAAGATCGCCTGAAGAGGTCGGGCCACCGCAAGAAGAGGTTAGCTCATCCAAGAGCCCGCCTCCGACCAAAGAGGTTAGCTCCATCTCACACAAGAGGTCACTCATCCAGAGCCCGCCTCACTAAAGAGGTCGGGCTTCCGCTGCAAGAGCCTGTCCACGCCTCATCCTCTCACTCTTCCGAGTAAAAAGGTCATAACTTAGGGTCAGAGGTCCGATTAGTGATTCAAAGCCTACATCACACTGATGGGGCTAATATACCAAAGGAAATAGCCAAATTCCCCTTTTGTATTTCCCATCAAAATTTCAGAAGGTCTTAAAGTTTTGCCAATACATAGATCGAAATATAGCGACTTCCTATGGTTCGTACACAACCTAACATCCTTCAAGGCAAGACATAACCCTACCAAATTGTGGCCAACATATAATCTGAGTTTAATTACAATTTATTTACATCACAAGTACAAAACTTTGACAACAGTTTAGTTTAAAACAAAAACTGGGTTTTCTACCCATAAATTTTACAAAAGAACAAGATAGGCCATCTTAGATCTTCCTCTCAACTAAGACCTCATGAAATGCCTTCTTCGTGTACCTCCCAGACTAAAAATATTTTTCCCACAACGGGGTGAGCTATGCCTAGTAGAGAAAGTCTCCTACAAGGGCTACTCCCCACCTAAGTGCACATGCAATGGCATAATCCATAAAGTCATTCACACACATTCATATAAAATATGCATATCTCTATATGAATGTTTATGTCATGCCCAGTCCTCACTGGCTCTCTCATACATGCAATTTGCCAAGTATGAAAACTAGTTTCAAAACAAAAGCTTTTTATTTTTTAAACCCATCGAATAAACTCACATCGTACAACCTTCCGAATATTTTCGCACATTCGACCACCTCCGAGTATCGAACCATTGGACCATCTTCGAGTATCGAACCATTGGACCATCTCCGAGAACTCCTTTATTGGACAACCCTCCGATAGAGTTCATTGGACAAAACTCCGATATAATTTATTGGACAACCCTCCGAAATAATTTAGTCGACAACCTCAAATAATTTATCGGACAAATCCTCCGAATATCCATTCATTTCATGCACACCCGATTCACGCGACGCACTTCGCACATGCAATGATAATGTCATCACATAATATCTCATGTTACATGCATGATGGAAACTACATGCAACACTCATAATATGTTTACACTAAGCATCATGTTAATATATAACAAGCATGTGATGGATTTGATTATGCTCAAAAGTGCAATTTCAACCCTATATTAGATAGGTTTTGAGTACTTTTGATCATTAATCATGTCATATATCCCAATTGAAGTGTTCAAGTCATCTTAGTAACACTTATGTCAATTGAGGGTGTTTCGCTGTTTTGCGTACTTCAGACATTTGAACTTCAACCACAATGCAAATGATCAATCATGAGGTTGGAAGTTTAGTCTCGCCCATCAACAAGCCCAAAAATCAATGGAAAACAAAGCAGCAAGTGGAGAAATGAGATGCGCTTGAAGACAGATCAGAGGTACGCAGAACAAAGAAAAACGTAAATTCCAGAACCTGCTCGCAACCAATTCGCAACTTAGCGACCGCGAACCGTTTCGCAAACAGCTTCGCAATCTCAAAGACAAATTGGCGAAATTCGCTAGCCAACTTGCACCGTGCATCATAAATTCGCTTCATCGAAATTCTCGCCAAATTAGCGAAATTTCGCTTAAGTTTAGCGAAATTTCGCGAAGCAATAAATTCTAACCTTGCCACCCGCTTAAAGCCTTGCCAATTTCGCTTAAGCCATTGCCACCCGCTTAAACCTTACACTCGCTTAATTAGCGAAATTCTCAATTTCTAAATAAATTCGCAGTCTTCATGCTTGTAATTAATGCAACCGCCTTCCAAACTTGGTTTATTACTTCTTTCTGCCCAATAACTTAGCCTAATTATTAGGTTTTTGGTAATTTCATACCTTTGGGAGGCCTATAAATACCCCTCATGTTTTGTAATAAAAGAGGAGGATTGAAGGGAATACAAGTTTTGGTGATTTGTAAGTTATTTTCTTTTATTGCTTTTGTAAATAAAGTTTTTTTTTTTTTTTAAGCTTTGCTTTTATTTTCTCTCTTCTCTCTTCTTTCTCTCTTCTTTCTTCACTTTCCCTACCGGGCTAAACACACCTCTTGAAGATGACAATTCAAGAGATGGTTACTGTTCCTCCTTGGAAGAGGAAGGAAGCTAGTTTGGCAAAGAGGTTACATGTCGTCTCTCATATACTAAAAGTTGCAGTGCATTTATGGCCCTTATTCTCAAAACATAGTTGCATAACATGGGATGTTATTGATTTGGCCATCACTTCCATGCGTTGAGGACCTGTTGTTCTTGATGGTCTTTAATGTTTCCGAGGTAGCATTTACATGTTGTGGTTCTTCAAATTAGTAAGGTTGGAACAACATCGACTTTTATTGTTTCTGCCAATACTTCCATACTAGGTCAAATGGTTCTGGTGAGAGATGCACTGTGATCTTTAGATGGTCTTTACTAGCCTTAGAAAAAATGATAAAGGAATGTTAGGGTTTTAAACAAAAAGGGGCCATAATCGCATCCCGTGTTGACTACATAGAGGATAAAACCCGAGGACATGTGTTCGCTTCTAGCTTGCCAAGTTAGTGACCTAAATCTTCAAAGTAAATTTCTTCATTGTTAATTTCCGCTTTTTTTAACTTTCGCTTTTACAATTTCCTCGTTTTTTCAAACCATTCCCTTGTTTTTGAATGAATTCCAAAGAGTCCAAATAGAAAGCCTACCTTCATGCCTAATGCAAAACCATTTCAGATGAAAACCCATCCCCTACAATTCACCCTAGACTAATTATACTCGTTAAAGAGTTTGACTACTTTGAGAGAACTTTTAGGTGAGGAGAAATGAGCTACTGATTCAACAAACTTACCGTGGCACCGAATCAATATTACATTATTCACACAATCAGATGCAGCACTCAAACAAGCACAACACAAAACCGGATTTCACCCCAAACTCAAAACAGATGCACGCACTCAACCAAGAGTATAACACCGCTCTAACTACGTTTCAAAACCAACACACCCAAAACTGTCCCAACCAACAACAATTTCTATTGAAATTATTCTTTAAACCAGCCCACTACTCGGGCTAACCGTCATGACCATTTCATGACTCTTAAACAAAGACCAACCAGAGTAGGAGAGAACCCCTACCTTTCGAAGTGCAGATCCGTTCACTGCTACAACTCCTCTGTTTGTTAATCAGAGAACTGTTGGTTCTCTTTCCTTTCCGTTGTCTTTCTTCTTTCTTTTCTTTTTCTTTTTCTCTCCTCTTCTTTTTCCCTTTTTCTCTCCTCTTCCCCCCGAACCAATTTCTTTAGGTGGAGAATACTTATCTAGGTGTAGAACACCTCTTCTTTCTCTCCTCATGACACATAGCATCCCACATGTCATTCATGCCCACTTTCCCACCACTATCCTCTCATGCAAGATAGAAGTGTGACACTTGGCTTCCACCCACAAGTTAAGTGTCCTTCAAGTGCCACACGGCATGCATCTTAATGCCACGGTCACCCTCCCGATTCATCCGCTTGTCTCTAAATACGCAGTAATCCGACCTCTCGAATCTCGACGTAAATCTCGACTATGTACTTGCATTTCGCGAGACGAACTCAATCCGTGGTGTCCCGCGTCAGTCATCCGAGATCTAGAGAAATTCCCAGGTTGTAACCCGTGTCTATCATTTTACTTTATTCTCTGTGGTCTCAATGTTAGTACAATCTTGACTAAAACCTTCAAACATTATAATATTTACAATTTAGACTACCATGTTCCAAAATCGGGACAGCATGTCTCTAAAAAGACACTTTTAGGATCTGATTCCCTTTAAGATTTGGATAACTTTCAAAACCAGGACTCTTCAACCAATTCTTAGGACTGAAGTTAGTTTTTCCCCATAGACAGGGCAATACAAGCTTCCTCCAACACAATTAGTCCATCACTCTACAAATTAACCAATATATCCACTTCCATAGACAAAAATGAAATATTTTGTTTAAAATGAGACAAGTTCTCAAAATATTAATTTCATATACCAAAAGATCACTATCCTTAACTCCTGCACACCTCTCATTGTCACTTATGTGGGATCCTAACGGGATTTAGAATAGCTCCTTTGGTTTATAGAATTAATAAATCAAGCATAAGAAAATACACTTCTAAACCAATTATGTAAGTTCAGTCTCCATACCCAGAAAATTAACCATAGATCTGCAAGTCTAAATGTTCAACAATTAATCTCCAACCTTAGAGGGTGTTTAATGTTCCATTACTGGATTGCAATCATCACCAATCAAGCAACAAGCAAGAAAATGAAGAAAGATATCAAGAGATTAGGAGTGAGAGAACAAATCGTGATTTGAAGCTTTAATCTTTATCTCAACAATAATGAAATATAAATCTCTGAGTACAGTACCGAAATATCTTCAATACAAATAAAAATATACTCCAAAACTACTCTAAGATCTACTATAAATCAAAACCCTAAGTTAAACTGAAAAATTGGAAGGTTTTAGAGAGAGAAACCCTCATGAGAGGTGTCCTCCCACCTCCTTCGTGCCTTAAAAGTCTAAAAATTGAGTATATATAGTCCTAGGGTGAAATGGGCCTAAAACACATAAAAAAGCATTTTCGGGGTTTTCTTATCGTGCCCATCGTCTTTGTCACACATTTCTATTCATTACGACATTTTCTACTGTGTGTCGCGACATTTATTTCTGCTTAGCAACTTATTTTCTTCTCCAACTTATCGGGGTCATAACTTCTTCAGTTTAACTCGGATTTGGGCGCATGAGGTGACGTTGGAAAGCTCTTTGAATGTAGAATGCAAAAATGGGTGGAGTTGAACCATTTGATGTTCCATATGGTACATAAAAATTCATCTTCCCAATGACGCCCTATGAAACAACTTATTAACTCTCCTTTTGCAAAAATGTTGCTCATTTCTTGCCAAATCACTTGCTTTCTATCAAGAATCTTATAAAACCAAGTTTAGATGAAATGTTATGAGTTTTACAAGAATATGGATATAAAATACTCAAAAATAGCATGTGAAATGAACTCAAAACATAGATGAGTTTCAGACTCGTCATGTAACGCCCCATCCCGAGAGGGTGTACGATACGTGTAACCGTAAGGTCTTATATGTACACCAAGGGCTTTCTTAATTAATTGAGTGTCATAGTAGTATTTTTTAAAGTTGTTTTTAAGGATGAAATGGTAGTTTCGTTGAATGTAAGTAATCAGCAATGGCAGCAGAAGGCAGCACACCAGCTAAAAGGATAATAATAATAATAATTACCATAATGGTTCGTTGAAGTTTGTAGGTCTTGATGTCCATATCCATTTAAACATCTGTCCCAGTGACTTAAAGTTTGTCAAATTTGATACCATAATATTTTAATGAAGATGAGTTTGTCATGATCTAGTGACAGATTTTTGTTAATCCCATCTTCGTCAACCTTTGTCCATCCTTTCTCAAATTTCCCAAAATTTAGTGAAATAATCCAATTGAGATAATATAAATCAATATCTAAATAATAATTAATAATAATATAATAAAAAAGATAAAACTAAAACAAAACAGGGGGGCTGACTTTGAGAGAGACAGAGAGGGTGTGAAGAGAGATTATTTTTATTTTATTTTTTCTCTTTTGTTTCTCTTTTAGATTTATAGAAATCTATCGTAGTCATTTTGTTGTATGGCAGTTGACTACGCGACGAGACCTACACGTAGGTACCAATATCTTAATGCCACAAAACTTCAAGAGGTAAGAAATTTTCCTACTTGTGTTATTTTGAGCCCAGCATATGTAATGGCTTGGAATTTTCTATACGTGAGAGGTCAGAAATTTCTCTTAAATCCCAAAATTTTGACTAGTTTAGGAATTTTTAGAATTTTGGGACTATTTTCAACGCCTGATTAATTTCTGAACTGTTTTCGAACAAGCTTCAGTTGAAATTTCGCATTTTACCTAAACAAATGGGACATAATTTTTCGTAAATGTTTTCGTGCTTTGTGACTCTATGGTCTGAGTCTAGAATATGGCCATATGCCCTCTAATGGCATTCAGCTACTAGTGCCCAAAAGTGTTATTTTCAACCCTATTTTTAATAGGTTTGAGCGCTTGTGTAATAATACCTGTTATAATTAACCCAATTGACATGTTCGGGGTCCCTATTGTAATTTCGATAGACTATTCTCGCCACTTCCGACGAGGTAACACATATCCTGATCATTATTAGAGACCTCGATCATTTAGTTTGATATTATTTCCGCAGTTTCACTACCAACTGAAGCAGCCAGCCCGCTTGGTAGTGAACTACCTCGAATGTGTGGTATCTAAGCTCACACCTGTGTTCGAGCCCACGGAGGCGAAAGAAACCCCGCGGGCCTGGTGAGGCTCATGAGTGGGACCACCCCTCGTCTGAGCGGTCCGTGGGTAGCCCCTACAAAAAGGCCTTTTTTTTGTAGTGTCTGGTACACTCGGGCCATGTCCCACTCACAAAGCAGCAGTGCATGTTCAGCCTGCTGCTTCTCTGCATTGATCTCCAACAAAGGGGACATACGTGAGCACTCACACCAACCGAGCCTAAGAATTTACGCGGCATAGAGCGCTCCCCATTTCAATATGTCCCTTGTCTTGGGTTCAGCTCTCACTTCGAGGCTAAAGAGTGCCAGCGGACATGCCTCATAAAACATGGAGCGGACCCACCTGTCAGTGGGCCAAAGGGGTGGGGCTCTTGCGGTAGACACCCATCTTGTGTGGTTCCACCACTAACCGAGCTAGTAGCCCGGGCTTGGGAAGGGAACCACTCGAATGGGTACCTAAGCCCATGGTCCTGTGCTCCACTCACTGAGGCGAAAAGCAAACCCCGTGAGCCAGGGGGATACCGTGGAATCGACACCAACCTCCGTCTGGGAGTGGGCCAAAGTGAGGACCCCGTGATATAAGGCGCTTAGGTGGAGCCCTAGGAGAAACCACCACAGCCATCTCTACACAGAAGCAGCCATTCCGACCATGAGCAGATACTCATTCGAGGCCCACTACCAACCGAGCCACCAGCCTACAGGTGGAACCACCTCGAATGGGCATTCAAGCTCATGGTCCTGTGTTCGAGTTCACGGAGGCGAAAGCAAACCCCGCAGATAGGGGATAGCTCAGGATGGACCACCTCGCCGGAGTGGGCCGGGCACTTTACATGATCGTGATTCCCGAGCCGTTTTTGTAGTTTTTGCGTGAATTAAAGCCAAATCGTCGTGACAATCCAATCATAACAAAGTCGGGTTGATTTCCATCAATTTCATATGGTTTTATATCAATTTCAGCAAGCCGGGAATGAAGAATATCAAAGCAAGAAGAGATGGAATAGTGTAGCATGAATAGTAGCAGCAGGGAGCAATGGAATAGTAGCCAACATTGATGAACAGTGCAAGTAGTGAAAATTTCGCTACAACTGGAAATTTCGCTACATAGCAAAAATTTCACCTGTAGTGAAATTACCCTCGCTGCGGTTTCTTGTGTTCAAACGACCCCGCTTTTGCTAATTTTACCTCTACCCTCACGTAATTATACTATTTAGGTTAGATTGGTATTTTCACCGGGTTGTAAGGCTATAGTCATTTGCAAACATTGTAACCTAACTATTCATTGTACATTTCCACGGGCCCCTCGTTTTCTGCCCATTTTCTCTCTTCTCTCATCTTTCTCTCTCACTTTCTAGGCAACCAAACACCCCTTTAGGATGACAACTCAAAGGATGTTTGGCCAAAGCCTCTAAACCAAGAAGAGGGTCGCTAGGCTTCGGGAAGTAAGGTTTGCATTTTGTTCCCTCGTTTTCACGTTGTGTTTTGGACATTTTTGGTTCCAAATTTGCAAACTCTAGTTTAAAGCTCTTCGATGTACTTTCTTTGGCCACAATACTTGGCAAGCTTTAAGTGTATTCTTAGCTTTAGACATGACTAATATCATTAGTTGCTATTTACGAGCCACTTGAGGTAGGTTAAGGGGTTATATTTTCACTGTAGCTGCATCCTCATTGATCAATACTTGGTAATCTTTTAGGGTTCGTGGATGCTTATTATTGCATCCACTGAGATTCTATTAATGCCTTTACAGACCCAATAATAAGAGGATGGGTCAAGGTGATAGATTTTCACTGTGAGGAACCATAACAAGCAAATAAATGTGCTTTCTATCAAAAGGAAAATTATTAGGCTTAGTTTTTAAACTTAAATGAAGATCCGGTTCGAATCGACTATAGGTCATCCCCTCCCCAACGCGAGGAAATGAACCCGAGGACCTCTTTTGTAACCCTATCAACCCAACCTAGCGTACCAACACTTCAAGGATTTCTTTTTACACTTTATTTAGTTTATTTCATTTTATTTTCAATTTCACAACATCATCCACACACTTTACAAATAACCCAAACTCAAAAACAAATTCACCATTTTGAGCCCAACAGAATCATTTGGTACGAAGAAACCCATCCCCGTGTTCGATCCCCATAGCCTCTAATAATCATGAGTTGGCTACTAGCATTGTGAGTAATTTAGGGTTATAAATTTTGTTGATTCATAACACCTCACTGGTGACACGAATCAAATGGCGCCATGTCGGATGGTGCCTGGCAAAGTGATGAGTTGTTGAACTTGTGATCCACATCACAAGTATGGCACTTTCAATCCTTTTATCTTATCATAATTACCCCTAACAGTTCACTGTTAGATTGATTCAAATTTATACTTTCAATATACAATTTCTTTTTTTATTTCTAGCTAACATTAACCTTTTTTGTAGCTTTGTTTTTGTTGTTTTCTTGCTGTTTGTGCTGTGTTCATAGAAGTTTATGCAATGGGATAGAACACTGGTGCATCGAAAGGCTCTGATCTAGCTGAACAGTATTTGAAGTATATTACGTTAATCGTATGGAGTCACCCGAGAGCAGCACAGCCTGGGGCAGGGGTGAGAAACCTTAATGCCCACTAATTTTGGCAGAGGGATCACATACCACCCTGTGTGGTGCACCCCTTGGTTTCTGGCTTGGCAAGTGCTCAGAGACCCACCTGGTGCCCCTGCCCCAACCTTTTCATGGTATGGAGAATGAAAATCCATACACTCACATCAAGGAGTTTATAGCATACAACTTTAAAGAGGGTACAATTGACATGGAGTCTGGGTTGAAGGCCTTCCTTATTAACCTTGAAAGACAAAGCCAAAATTCCCAGTTTTAATTCACTGGCGCCAAGAACCATCAAGAATCAAAAGAGTCACAGTGCACTTAAAGGTTCTTCAAGGCACACGACCAATTTGCAATAAAAATCTACATCGCTCATGCCCATGACAAAATGGAAAGGTTCTAATAATGTGTCGGAGAGAGACATGGAACCATCGCATGCCCAATAACAAGTAGATTTTGATACGGATGCCGGTGAATCTATTTTATGATGTGAATGTCCCCGGCCATGAAGCTAAATTGTTAGAGACCATGTGGAGGACTTCGCTAAAAAATTCGGATGAGGCCGGATTTCAACTATAGCCGTAGACATCCATGTTTAGATTTGTCAACCCGTGAGGCAGATGTATCAGGAGAACCCCAACAACCCAAAGGGGAGGCATCTATTCACTTGTAGAGGATGTGGAATTGAAGGCTAAGCTATCCATCTTGGCTAGGAGGGTGGATGAACTGGAAGGAAAAAGGCTGCATGATGTCGCAGCAGCTGACCTAAATCCCTACTAATGTGCCAAAACCGTGTATCAATTGCTAATCCACTCGGTCACCCGTATGAGCATCATTCAATTGCTCCCGCGAGGGATTCGATGCAAGAGCAGGCAAACATAGTGGGTCAAAGTAAGCCACCAACAAACACTCCATATGGCAACACATATAAACTTCAACTAGAGGAACCAATTAAATCTCTCTTTGGAAGCTCTGCTCATAGGTTCCCTTAGGAGCACAAACAAAGAGCCAATGTGATGGTTCACCTCTCAGCAGCAGCAGCCACCAACCTCATCTACTGTCGAACAAGCTATTGTAAATCTGAGCAAGGTGGTAGGTGAGTTTGTGGAAGAGCAAAAGGGAATCAATGTGCAATTGGCCCAGAGAATTGATACTGTGGAAAGCACCCTGAACAAGAAGATAGATGGGCTCCAAAGTGGTCTCAATCAGAAAATAGATAATCTGCAGCATTCCATCACTAGGAATACCAATCTATTGGAGGTACATGACAAAGGAAGATTCCTTGCCCAAACTCAGCCCAATCCCAGGGGAGTCCATGAGATAGGTTCTACCAGCAACCCTGCCCCAAGGATGGATGAAGTAAAAGCAGTGGTCACTTTGAGAAGGCAAACAAAGGATCAATCAGCGTTTCAAACCTCGCAAAGAGACCGTAGAAGTTAAGAGGCGGAGCCAGAGCACATATTCATTAAAGAAGATTCAATGAAGAGAAGTATGCCTCCATTTCCCTAAGCACTGGCAAAAAGAAGGCATCCGAGCACCCGGGGCATCCCGGAAGTGCTATGCGGTGAAGGTCAACATTCCCTCCTCACATGATCAACAAGCTCCCTACCTATGCAAAAATTCCCAAAGACTTGTGCAATGGGGCCAAAAAGGGTCGCTATCGACAAGAAAGCCTTCCCCGACAGAAAGCAGTTATTCCACTATCAAGTGCAAAACAGTGAAATATATGATCCAGGATCCCCACCATTTCAATCAACATCGAGGGACTTATATGATATGTTACTGGCCGGGATTTGGGATTAGTGTCAACCCACTACCATACCCGCACAGCTTAGGGTTCGGGGAGCTAAAGCTTACCAACATCACTCATCCTTAGCCGATCGACAAGAAAATTCCTAAAGGCATGCTTTTCTGAGGATGTTTTGGTGAAGGTAGACAAATTTTATTATCCTGTGGACTTCGTAGTTCTCGATACGAGCCTGCGGGCGTAAGGCGCACCAACCAAGTGCCCATCATACTCGGGAGGCCATTTTCGCCACATCTAATGCCATAATCAATCATAATGGAGTCATGCAAAATTACCTTGGCAATATGACGTTAGAGCTTAATATTTTCCACCTAGGTAGCAAGCACAAATCAGAGAGGAGCAGAAATGTGAATCAGGATTTAGGAATGCTTCGACGGCCCAAGTGCAAGAAAGCACAGTGCTCACAAACTGCAGGAGGAATTGATGAAGAACAGTGAAACAGTTGATGAAGAATTAACTGCATCAGCCACTCGTCCAGCTCCACTAATTCCCCCAGCACCACTAGATGATAAAATGCTCAACACAAAGGAGCTGAAAGATAAAGGCAATCAAGCAGCGACACCCCATCGCAGCGTGAAGGAGCTCCTCCTCCTCGACCCTCCATGAACCGTGTGGCGACTCGAGAGAATTGCTTCTACAAGAAATTAGAATCCACTCCAATTTTTGTTAGAGTTTTATTTGCTTTTACTTTAAGTTTAATATGTGGGGTTTACTGAATTTTCTTAATTTTAGATTTGTTTTCTGGGTGTAATTTTACTCATTTTCAATTGCACATTTTCATACTTTTGGTATTTTGTTTTCAAAGGCAGTTGAAATTCCCAGTCTCCTTCGCTTTTTTGTTTTCATTTTTATTGTCTTATTTTATTTTATTTTCATTTCTTTAATTTTTCTTTTTAGATTTCCTCTAATGTTTAAATTAATCTTTGTTCTAGTTTGTTTTTCACTTTTCTGTAAATTTTTTAAATTTTTCTTGTATTAATTTTTGCAATTTGAGTGAAAATTTTGAAGCAGAAGATCAAAAAAGCGAGGAGCAAGCAGTGGCATTAAGGACAATTTCACTAGAATAGCGAAAATTTCGCAATAATAGTGAAATTTCGTAAGAATAGTGAAAATTTCACACGGCTGTAATTACTGACACAGCTAATTTTCGCTATGCTAGCGAAATTTCGCTATGTTCTGCTTCTGGGCACTAATCACACACCTGTAGCGAAAAGTTCTCTCTCGCACTATAGGAGGTTTGATTTTTGGTGCACTGTGCACTATTTTGTCTTTTATGCTATATATTATTATTATTATTATTATTATTATTATTATTATTATTATTATTATAAAAGGGTTTATTTTTATTCTTATTTTTTATTTTTCTCAAAAAATGTCATTTTTTATTAATTATTTGATTTTATTAAAAAAAAAAATTTATTTTTATTTTTATTTAAAAATTTTTGTCTCTCAAAAAAAAATCGCTTTTTTTTTAATTAATTATTTTATTTTATTAAAATTTATTTATTTTTATTTTTTGCAATTGTCTCTAAAAAAATCGCTTTTTTATTAATTATTTGATTATATATATATATATATATATATATATATATATATATATATATATATATATATATATATATATATATATATATATATATATATATATATATATATATATATATATATATATATATATAAAAGGGTTTATTTTTATTTCTTATTTTTATTTTCTCAAAAATCGTTTTTTATTAATTATTTTATTTATTAAAAATTATTTTTATTTTTATTTTTTTAAAAAATTTTTGTCTCTAAAAAAAAAAATCGTTTTTTTATTAATTATTTGATTTTATTTAAAAAAAAATTTCGCAATTATAGCGAAATTTTCGCTAGAATAGCGAAATTTTAGCTGTGTAGCAATTTCGCTACATAATGAATTTTCTCTAAGCTAGCGAAATTTCATTACTATAGAAAATTTTCACTACTCTCCCTGTTTTGCTTCCTGATTTTGTTTCATTTATAACTTTTTCTTTCATCCAACTTTAGAAGTTTTATATCAAGCAAAGCTTAGAGTGTAGAATCCAAATATAGCCAGAAAGAATACTGAAGGTGTAATTTGCAAAATTCTCCAACTGGTCACTTTTTTCCTCTCTTTTCTTCTTCTAACTTCTTTATTTGAAGCCCAAACGGAGTGAATAAAGTGTCGATGGAAAGCCATAAGTCTCCTGTATCCAACAACATCACATTCATCAGTGGAGGTAACACTCCTTCCCTAACTTTCAATCGGTTCTACTGCGAACAATGAGATATTTGGTCAGGGGAGAGTTAGCAAAGGAAGTGGCTTTTGCATTTATGTTTTTGTTTATATTTTGAGCAAGCCCATTTTGTGACGCCTGGCTTGCCGGTTTTCCTTTTGTGAAAGTCGCCATACTATACAGTTTATTTTTTTCCAAAACTACACCCATTTTTTTTTAGTTTTGCTTAGCCTGTAGTTTGAAAAATTGAAACTTTGTCAAATTCTATTGATGTTAGATTGGTTCCATGCCTAATTGAGTGGATGATTAGTTGAATTATTGTTTCTTTCGACCCTTTTTCTTCCACCTTTAGCTAACCACACACTGTGCACATCAGGTTTCTTCAATAACCTGAAAAACTGCCTAGCCTCCTAAGCTTTGCAATAACCTACCCTAGTTTCGTTGACCACCTTTAATAGGTTAAGGACCCCCATGAAAAGAAGGCCAATGTGTCTTCCAAAAGAAAAAGAAAAGAAAAAGAAGAAAAATTGCAACGCTTTGCCTTGAAACCCGAGCACGGTCCAAGGGGTATATGGCAAAAGCCTTTAAAGCCCAAAGGTCTCTAAGCCAATCGGGCTGGGAGCCACCGACTTAGTGCTCGCTACCCGTGGATGTGTGGGAGTTTAACAAGTTGTAGGTGCTGGAGTTTCGAACTCATTAAAGTCCTGGGTGAAACCCGAAGAGTTAGTAGTCGAAAGATCCTTATGACTTGATGCCCTAAACCTTAATTAGTTGGGAGTCATCGGTGAACCCCCGTTACATGGACATTTGTGAGTTCGATTCTCATTTCACCCCTACAACACAAAAAAGAGCTGTGGAATAAGAGGTCCTCGATCTATTTGGTTGGTTAGCATGTTAGTCATGGCAAAGAGCTAGGTTAGAGTAGTGCTCTAAGTGCTTCTTTATTGTCGAGTTGATCAAACAAACACTTAGATTTTGGTGGGAGGCTTCGTTGGATTCATCGAGACTTCAGGCTCTTTTGATACTCAATTTTGTATGGCATTCATTCTCTCAAGATAGTTATTGGACAATGGTTTGATGATTCTTACTTAGGGTTAGGCATTACTCATTCACAACCTTTTTGAAATATATTTTTTTTTGTGAACATATTTTTTATTTTGTTTTGTATGTTCCCTCTTTCTTTCTTTCTTTCATTGCTAAGGGACTAGCAATGCGTAGGTTTGGGGTGATTAAGGCTCAAAAATGCTATTTTGAACCCTATTTTTAATAGGTTTTCAGCGCTTTTTGTGTACTAATTGTTATAATTAACCCAATTGACATGTCCAGTCCCTATTGTACTTCTCGACGTGATTCGAGGTCGTTTTTTGTAGTTTTTGCGTGAACTAGCCAAACGTCGTGTCAATCCAATCATAACAAAGCTCTGCTGATTTCCATCAATTTCATATGGTTTTCATCAATTTCAGCCAGTCGAAATGAAGAATATCAAAGCAAGAAGAGATGAATATGCCGCGGAATAGTAGCAGCAGGGAGCAATGGAATAGTAGCCAACATTGATGAACAGTGCCAGTAGTGAAAATTTCGCTACAACTGGAAATTTCGCTACATTTCGCTACATAGCGAATTTTCGCTATGCTAGCGAAATTTCGCTACATAGCAAAAATTTCACCTGTAGTGAAATTACCTGCTTCGTGTTTTTGTGTTCAAACGACCCCGTTTTGGTTAATTTCAATTCTACCCTCACTGTAATTATACTATTTAGGTTAGATTGGTATTTTCACCTGGTTGTAAGGCTATATAAGCCATTTTGTGAACATTTTGTAACCTAACTATCTATCAAGGCATTTCCATTACGAGCCCCTCGTTCGCTCCCATTTTCTCTTCTCCTCTTTCTCTCACTTTCTAGGCAACCAAACACCCCCTTTTAAGATGACAACTCAAAGGATGTTTGGTTAAAGCCTCTAAACCTTGAAGAAAAGGGTTGCTAGGCTTGGGAAGTAAGGTTTGCATTTTGTTCCCTGTTTTCTGCTAAAGAAGTTTTGACATTTTGGTTCCCAAATTTGCACCTAGGTTTAAAGCTCTTGATGTACTTTCTTTGGCCAATACTTGGCAAGCTTAGGTTCAAAGGTATTCTAGCTTTAGATACACCCCGATATCCATTAGTTGCTATTTACGAGTCACTAGGTAGGTTAAGGGGTTATATTCACCGTAGATGCATCCTCATTGATCAATACTTGGTAATTCTTTTTAGGTTCAAGGATGCTTGTTATTAGATCCACCGAGATTCATTAGTTGCCCTTACTAATCTCATAGATGGGTCAAGGTGATGATCACTTGTAGGAACCATAAATGCTAAATAAATGCTTTCTTATCAAAAGGAAAATTATTAGGGTTTAGTTTTTAAACTTAAATGAAGATCCAAAGCCGAATTGACTATAGGTCATCCTCCTAACGCGAGGAAATGAACTCCAGGACCTCTTTAAATTCTATCAACCCAACCTAGCGTACTCTCAACACTTCAAGGATTTCTTTACACTTTATTTTAGTTTATTTCGCTTATTTTCACTTCACAACATCAACTCCACACACTTTTTACACCAAATCCTAAAATCCAAAACAAATTCACCATTTTGAGCCTACTGTAAATCATTTGGTACGAAGAAAACCCATCCCTGTGTTCGATCCTCGAGGCCGCTACACTCGCAAAGAGTTACGCGCAAGAGGAGTAATTTAGGTTATAAATTTTGTTGAATCATAACACCTCTACTGTGGCACGAATCAGGGGCCCACATATTTTATGAAAAATTTAATTATAACACCAAGTGTGCAAATTGCTTGGTTGTGCTGACGTGTGTGGTCTAACACATCGAATGTGTAGGGTAATAGCGGAGGCGGGATAATTGTGGAGTCGTGGTCAATTATTGAAAAAGGAAGGTGAGTGTTCTAAACCTATTTTTCAATACTAGTGTATTATTTATAAATCGTTTTACACTGTTATGTTATGGTTTTAAATTATTAAACTATATTTCAAGCAAGCAATGGTTTTGATTGTAAACCATATTTGAAAAGCAAGCAAGAATACTTTGATTTGTAAAACCATATTTCAAAAAGGCAAATTTATATTTACAAATCGTGCCTTAAGAAATCCCTAGTTTTGAGCAAGCATACCGGTCAGAGGTATTCTGTACGTACACGATGAAGTTAACATTGCATTTAGATTTGGCCGGGTTTCAAGAAACTAGCTCATGCATTATAAAGATAATAGGAGGACCAGGGCAATTTGGCTTCAGTATATGTGGTTAGCGCGGCTAGCTATTATATGGTGACGTAGACCAAAGGTCTTTCCACCATATTTATCTGAAAATGTGACGCGGGGCCAAGGCCCTTCCACTGGTGATGTGGACCCAGTCCTTCCACTCCAAGATCACTGGGCCTGTGCCCTTGCTCGCTAGGTACGACAAGCAAGAAAGGCTTCCAAAGGGGTCGATATATTTATTCATAAGCATTTTTCATATAGTTTGAAATCAACCACTGGTAAACAAGCAACACCGGCATGGTCAAAGCCCAGGCTCCCGTGTTCATGGAAAGTTTTATAAACTTTTAAAGCAAGCTGCTGAAGCCCAGGCTCCCACATTTATGAAAGGTTTTATAAACTTTTAAAGCAAGCAAGCAAGAAGTTATGAAAAGTTTTAGAAACTTTTAAAGCAAGCGGTCGAAGCCCAGGCTCCCGCTTTTATGAAAAGTTTTTAGAAACTTTGAAAGCAAAGCAAGCAAGCATATTATGAAAAGTTTTTATGAAACTTTTAAAGCAAAGCAAGCAAGCATATGATGAAAAGTTTTAGAAACTTTTATAGCAAAGCAAACAAGATTTCTGGAAAATGTCTTGCAAAAGATAGTTTTGCGCCAGATATTTTCTTAAAAGCAAACATGTTATAAAGCATACACTCACTGAGCTCGTTTAGCTCATTATTTTCCTATTTTAAAAACTATTTTCCAGGTACAGGCACATCGGACGCTGGGACATATTAGGATTCTCCCGACTTCTAGTATAAGTGTTGTATTAAATAACTTGTGTAAAGAAATACTTTGAATTTGTACAGTTGAGCATATGTATGTATATAGTTTTGTTTTGTGAAAATGTGATGAGCCTAAGGCTCTTTGAAAGAGTGTGTTGGTTGTCATATTTTAAAAGTGTAAACTGTATATACAGGTTTTGGGATATGTCCTGTATACAACTGTTATGTTGCCGAAATTTTATAAAATCACAAGTTTAGAAAAGAAAAAAATATATTTATAAGGGTTTTTAGAAAGCAACACGGTTTCGCTTCATAGGATTATCTAATCGTTGAAGAAACTACGGTTCTGTAAAGGGCCGACATACCGCCCGCTTAGTAGGGGTGGGTGTGTCACATCAAGCACCTCAACTTAATGTTTGCTTGTCCTCAAAGAAAAGAAAGAAGCTGCATGTCCCCAAGCAATGGAAGAGAAGAGTCTATTTCCACCATTTTATTTAACCAAAACCGAGTAATCAAGCTTGCCAAGAGGTATGTGATTTGTGCCACAAGAATTACCCTTACCAAAAATATAGAGAATATGATCAAGATAATTGATTTAATTATTTATTTTAATAATGAATTAATCTCATAATAGACAAATTTAGACCATGGTTCTCACTAGTGTGTGTGTGTGTGGTCTTCCCCTATCCAAACAATTGCAAGCTAGATGAGTTTATGAGAATTGAGATAAGTACGCAAATCTCCTAGATAGTATATTTAGGTTCCATAGGCTTGTTGTTCTTATCACTCTCCACTATGTAGACACACACAACTCTCAAGATCAAGTAGGTCTTTATAGGCTTGTAATGTTAGGGTAAGGGGTAGTTGAGTAGTCATTTTAGGCTAAAACTTACCTAAACATACATATTTTCCTTCATTCACAGCTCATACTCCATCCTTATTCTCACCATTAGAACAATGACCTTTTTCATATCACCTTTCAACTATACACAAATTCTGCATTCTTTCAACAAACACCAAGAAGCCTTTTTCTTCTTCTTTTTTTTCTTTCTTTTCAAGACAAGGTTATTAGAGTAGTGCAATGTCTAAACCTACTTAAGCTTTCTACCAACCTCAGAGAGCTTTAGATCGCAGCTCCCGCATCAGCTTAAATTCTTTAAGGTACCAAGTGTCGAGACACCCCTTAGGATTTACTTGCTCTAGGAAGGAAGGTTGGTGAGGCTAGACTGACTCTTCTTGACTTTACCATTTTTCCACTTGATTTTTTTCTTTTCCTCCATTCTTTTCACCAACCTATTTTGATTTTCAAATTAACTCAACTCAACCAATTTGGAGTTATTTTTCCTGGAAAAATAACTCCCTAAACTTGCTCCTCATTACAATTATGTTCAAATCCTTATGTTATGGGTAAGTTTGGTTCTTGACTGAGGGATAGTGATGTATAGGAAGGTTGTTGGCTTCCAAACTTGCCCTTATGAAAGAATTTGGCTCTTTAAAGCTCAACATTTTGGTACTAGAGGAATGTGCATATGTATATTAATAGGGCTAGCTTAAAAGGCACAAACTTTCCAAGGATGGCCTATATCATTTCTCAATTGTTGTGTTGTCTAGGATTTCGTCTCAAGCAATAATAGAACAAGTTCTAGAACCTATGGAGATCAAAGATAGATGAATTCACATAAACCTTCTCTAACCCAAGCAAAAATTGCTTTTCAAGGGTACTTAGTGACCAAGTGTATGGATTTTGAGAAACCAATGACTAAATAGTCTATTAGAGAGATAACCCATTAAGCTTTAAGTCCTATTATCTCTAATATTGTCCATATCTCAAGAGTTCAATTATAGTCCTCATTGACATCACAACTACTCCAAGAAAAACTCAATTAACTCAAAGATTTTTTTTTTATTTACAATTTTTTTATTATTATTATTATTTTTAGGTTTTCAAAACTTTTGAAAATTTTATGGGTTTTTCACCATATAGGCTACTTATTTACACTCTTCAATCAAAATTGGGTGCAATGGGTAGATACGGTGGATCACAACATCGCTCAATAAATCTATCAACATGTATGTCAACAAGCAATGATCTCAATATGTCCCAAGCATGCTCAAATTGTAGAACCCTGAAATTTCAAATTTTTTCTAAAAGTATAAAAAAATTAAATAATAAATTGTCGGGAAATGTGTGACGCCCATCTCTCGGGTCCGTTGACAACCCGTCAACCTACGAATACTGTGGATGCTCTGCAACCCGACACCACTCATAAAATCAAAGTAGTCTCCCTTTGTAATGGGAGTCTTACCCAAGGTACAAAACTGCTCCAATAAGTTTACAATGACCACACGTGGTCCACATGCAGTAAAATAACGGCTACTGGGCCCCGTGATCAATACTCACAAAATACATCAACTATATACAATAGTTCAAGAGTTAATAAATTACTCTTTACCAAACATATATCAAAATGTACAATTTCAATACATGTTATACAAAACGGATACCCAAAGCCACAACCCGGCTTTCTTCTAAACGCGGCCTCTAGTGAGCGTCCTCATGCACACTGCACTAAATGGTGATCTCGCCGTGGTGAGCAAAGCCCATGATAATTTCCTACATGGGTTACTCCCCATTCCAGTATGTCATGGCAAACAAACATCCAAGCAATTACATGAACCTATCGAATGTTCATACGACCAATCCCATGTCCCCAGTCCTCACCGACTTCACATATGCCCAAACCGAATGCGAGAAATATCCAAGCCAAACAAAAGCTTTTGGTTCTCGAAACCACCATCGACCCCTGCAAATACATCGGACTACCCCTCCGAGGCGAACTGTCGGATATTTCCTCCAAAATGTGCCCATGGTCCTCATCCGAAGTGATATGTTGACAACTCACCGTTTCTTCGGAAAATCTCTTGAAATTCCTTTCATAAACATTTTCGCTTTTCTTTCAATTTCATGTCATGCACCTACCCTAATATCTCTAGGTGCCCCAATGCATATGGAATGTGCATGATGTCAATCCCAATAAACTCATGCTAATATATAAAACATGTATATACATTAACATAATTAATCCACATAAATCACGCGATGCAAATTCACAACTAATAACACCAAAATTAAATTTCACATGGGCACAACAAACACATAATTCATTTTGAATCACTCAACATCATAAAAATCACACTAAAAATCATGTCACTATTCACGTGAACAAAGGAAACCTCAGTTGGCACCTGCCTACCACCAAATTTGGGATTTTCCACTGGTTCAAAGGTTTTAAGACCAAATTTACTGGCTAAATCAAGCCTCGTAATTCCTAACCATAAACATGGCCTAGCCAAAGAATATTACAAGTAGGAAAAGATCCTCACTTCTTGAGTTGTCGGGAACTCCATCAAATCTGTCCACGCTGTAGCCCTTTGCCGCATAGAATAGCGCTTTACTCAGCTCCGCTAAGAACCGACAGTCCATCGTGGCCGAAAACCCAGAGAGAAGGGTTTCTCTCTCTCTCTAGAAATGAAAAACCAACACCTACCACATCTCATTCACGTTTTGGCCTTCAAATGGGGAAGATGAACATTACCTGCTTATTTTGTCTTCTATTCCCACACATTTCTCATAATTTACTTATCGCCCCCTTCTGCCTTGATTTTGATGACTTTCGCATAATCCGCCATTCATTTCATCCTTTCCTCACTACTCACAACATTTCGTGTCACATGAGTGCATGTAGTAGCGACTTTGTCATACCATATGCCCTCAACCTGTTTTTATGCACCACCCAGAACTGTAAAACGTGAAATTAATCGTCTTGACCACTAAATTAGACATGGTAACTAGACTTCTCGAGACAATTCCAACGGTGAAGTCCGTTTCGTCATCCGAGATCTAGAAAAATTTCGGATTTTTACCGAAATGATACCAATTTCTTTTTCAAAATTGGAATTTTCTGATCTTTACAAAATGGCTCAGTAGCCTAGAAATCCCTTTTCGTGAGCTCTGATGACGAAACGGATTGCGCCCGTTGAGTCCGCCCCACAAAACGAGTAACTCAGAAGTTTCTACCAATCTATAGGTGGGAATTCTTTACAAATTTTTGGTTAGTATCTAGTATCTCTCAAACCAGATTTTCTAAAAATCTCGAGAGTAAGGAAATGACTTGAGTTAAGTTCATTTAAAATAAATTGAACTGAGATGAAAATAAATTGTTTCGGGATAGAAATGAACCCAAACAAGTGTCGTGGACGTTGCAGGCAAGTGGGCCCATTCAACTTATGCTTAAATGGACAAAAGGAAAAGAGGAAGGAAAAAAGAAAATCATTTTCTCCAATCTTTTCGCAAATACGCGAGAGAGTGAGAGGGGAGAGAAAAGTTTTTCCTTCTCTCTATGATCTACGAAGATCGAGTGGTCTAATCACAGCCAAGATTTAAAGCCATCTGATTCACGAGGGCTACGCATGGGTACCGACAACACGCAATTTCATAAAGATTTCAGGTTTGAGAAGAAGTAAAGCAGCGAGAGAAGCTCACCTTCTCTCTGTAAGATTTACGTGCAATTGGCGGCCCGGCTCACGAGCCAAGACTTAAAGTCTATACCGCCGAGGGCAACGCGCGGGACACCAAAACAAGAATTTTCGCCAAGATTCGAGCAGGTTTGGGAAAGCCGTGGGTCCGCTGTGATCTTCGACTCCAAAGTTTCGGCTTTCGCCCAAGAGGTAGGAAACCTCTCATCGCTTTATATTTCATCTTAAATGTTGTTTGTCTTGGTTGAGCCCTAGTCAGTTTTTGGTTAGGTTCTGACACAAAACCTGATTTTTTCTTGGTTTTGAGCTATGATGTCCAGCTGATGGCTTTAGTTTATTTTCAATGAGTTAGGACAGTTCGCATATACACTATACACTATGGACTCAATTAGGCAGGTTTGCTTGCCAAGTGAAAGGGTTGTTTCCGGATGAGTTTGCAGGGAAAAATAGTATGTACGGAGCTTTCTTAGCGAGCTGGGAACGTAATTCGTGGTTTCACGTGTACCGCCCACCAGACTGCCAGGCAAGGCCTCCAACTTCTATCGCCAGAACTTTTTCGGGTCCGAGTCTGCTTGGGTGCTCTAGACTCTATGGAAAGCCCTTGAGCAGAATCATCCATATATATATCTGATAAAATTTAAACTCATATATGGTCTGAAAAATGACGAAAAACAAGAGGGCTCCCACTAGTTCCAAGGCGCCACTGCTCATACGAGGCCTCCAACTGTACTACTAGCACCTTCTGGCCCGAGCTCCATTGGGGTGTTTCTTGGACTCTATGGAAAGATCATGGAGTCTTAATCTGACCATATTCTTTTTCACGGAAATTAAGTCAAACTCTGTTAGTTTATTTCGTTAAGCAACAAGTGTGCTAATTATCGTCAGGTGGATGCGAGGAGTCAGGCCGGCGGCCATTACATGGCAAGTTGTAGGCTATCTTAGGTATGATATGCCATGAATTAGCCTAGAAAATGAGGTGTGTCATTACTTGCCTAGGTAGTAGACTTGATGAAATGTTAACATGTAAGCCAGTGATTGATTGAAATGGCATTTCTCGGTTAAGAGGTGTCATGCTCGACGTCAATATGTGTGCTCTAATATATCGGGTTTCAGATGTGTTTTCATGTGGACATGGCTATTGCATGGCATGTTATAGGTTAGTTTATGCGCTTATATTATGATGTAGCTCTAGGGATTGAGTATGACATTAATTGTTCAAGTAGTAGTTGGAATGATGTTGATGCATGCTTCGTTTGACGTGGTTGACATGAATGTGATAAATGTTAGTACGACCGCATGTATATTAACGTTTAATGAATGTGACTTCGTGTAAAATAGGACATGAGTGTCCATGGTACACGGTGAAAATGGTATAGGGTGTCCATGTAGAGGTTCTTATACATCGGGCATGACTTAGAGTGCAATGGCACAATTGCATTGTATCAGCGCAAGTACACTACATGAACGTGTGAGTACATGGGAAAATCAGCATTGTGTTGAGTGTTGATGTTGGTTTTGGTCTAGGATGCAAAAGTCCTAAAGTCGCATGAATGGTTCGAGGCTATCATGGCTTTCTTGAACAGCGCTTTATCGGCGCTGCCCAGCTAATAATTATTATCTGAGTATGTCCAAAACAATAAAATTGAGTATACATCGAAGGTCGGCTCCACACAATATCAATCGTCAAGTATGCCCAATTGATATACATTGAGGGTTGTCTGGTTATACGTCACCGGCGGAGGTGTTCAATTGATATACATCGGGAGGATTGTCACAAATAGATTATCTGAGTGTGTCCACTATTTTATATTTCCGGGAGGGTTGTCCACGGGTAAACACAAATACTCGTTGAAAACGGCTTTCATTCATGGCAAAATGCATGTTTGAGGGAGTTGGTGAGGACTTGATACATGGGGCATGATGAGTCATGCCTCATCCAAGATGCAGATTCAAGCAGGGATTGCATGCGTCCTGTTGCGCTTGGTCGTTTGACCATTCATGTGCATTTAGCGGGAATAGCCCTTATAGACTTATCTCTACTGGCGTTAGCCTACCCGGCTGTGACTCCCTTTCGTATAGGACATGGCGTGAGAAGGTGCTCCTTAGAGGCCAAAGATGAAGCGGCTGATCAGCCTTGATCCATGTTTTGTATATTATATTGTAACATGTTAGTTTTTGATATATTTGCTTAAAATAAAGAGCCGATGTAACAACTCTCGTGGCTTCGTGATATAGATTGTATTTATATGATAAATGGGCCCTATGTAATATTTTTACCTGGTATAGATCCGGTGTGGTCGTTGTGTAATATTGGGACAGGTTTCCATGAAATTGCACAGGTTGTATTTTGGGTATATTCCCGTATTAAAGTGAGACTCCCACCCATTTTCAAATCCTGGTCCCGGAAAAGGGACTCACTGAGCGGTGTCAAGCTACCCGACAACCATAATCTTTCCGCAGTTGACGGGTTGTCAACGGACCCTGATCAAACACAAAATTGTATGTGGTATTTATTTGAGTGTATGTGCAGACAAAACTTAACCAATAAAATAAAACCAAAACTAAGATGCAAGCCTGAAAGCATCAAACAAAGTCATCATCCATTAAACCACGCAAAAAAAATCATCCTCAAAAGTTATCATGCAACATGGGGTGCGGACATGATAAAAACCAACCAAAATAAACACCCCCAAACTTTGGGATGAACATTATCCTAAATGTCTAGCAATGAGCAAAATGAAGCAATTAAGTAAAAAGATGATAGAGAGAGTTGGGAAAAGTGAACTTCCCTTTCTAGTCTTGGCCACTTTGCATAGGCACCTTGAGGATTTTCAGACCTTGAGATTAATATACTACCCCTTGATACACTAATTTTCTTCTTTGGAGCCTTGAAAGTGACTTTGGGCTTTTCAAACACTGTGTGCACTAAATCTCCTTCACTCCCACTAAGTGAGTTTCTGATCAAAACCAATACATATTCAAATTACTCCACAATCAACAATGATCCACAAAGAACCCAAAAACAAACAACAAAGCATAAAAAATTCTTCCATTGTAACCCCTCTTTGATCTTTGGAATGATGGATGGAAAGTTCAACAATAGTGTTTATGTCAGATGGTTTAAACTGAGATGATGGAGATGATCGGGGGGATGTGGACAGATCTGAGTGATGGAGATGAATTTGAAAGTGTTGAAGTTTGAAGAAGCTTGAGGGAATGAGTGTGTAGCTAAATAAAGAGAAGAGAGGAACAAGAAAAATGGGTTTTAAGGAGTTTAGAGCCTTGCTATGACAAGGTGCTGGTCAATGTCTACAATTCTGCCAGCATCTCATTTTCTTCCTCTAACTTGCTATTATACTCATATCTCCTTCCATTTTAGTCTAATAAACATGTATGATTGATTTTAAAGTTCTTTCATGTAGAATGTAATTCATGGGCTGAGATGAACCATTTGGAGCTTCAATAAATACAAAAAAAAAATCATAATGTCCAATGTTGTCCAATGTGATGGCTTAATTTTTAGGTTCTCCTCTTGTTTTGTCTTCAACATATCACTCATATCCTTCATAAGTCCTCATGCTTATATATTCTCCCTCAAAATTCCTCCAATAGAAACCCTTAATGCTTTCTATTCATGCTTAAACTCACCTCTTAAACTAATATGTGCCAATCATGCTCCAAGGCAAGTCCTAAATTGCCACCTCCTTTTCAAGCATGATCATGAACCTTCTAACTCATATTTTCAATTCAATTAATGTCATTTCATCTCAAAACCTCAAATTTGACTAACATCTCAACTCCATATTCTTTACATTTCAAGGGCCTTTGCCCTTGAAAACTAGTCATGCATGCAACACATGTCGAGCTTCAAACCTCCTTTATTTGAAAACACTAACAAACAAAGTTAAAACACCATCGGGATTTTCAACCTGCTAAAAAACATAAACAAATAAAATAACTAAAAATGATAAAGTGGAAAAAAAAGTGGATAGAACTTTATTAAGTTTAGAACAACTCCTTTGTTTATAGAATTGAAAATCAAGCATAAAAATTACACTCTAAACCAATTATGTTCAACATACCAAAATAAATCAGATTCAATAAGAATGTTAATAATTAATCCCCACCCTAGAGGGTTTCAGGCGTTCCATTATCGGATTCCAATCATCACCAATTAAGTAACAAGCAAAGAAAATGAAGAAAGAAACTATGAATAAGATGAGAACAAATCAGATTTGAAGCTTTAATCTTTGTCTCAACAATGATATATGAATCCTCCAGTACAACACCAAAGCTCTTCAATACTAATAAAATCCGCTTCCAAAACTACTCTAAGATCTACTAAAAATCAAAACCCTAAGCTAAACTGAAAAATGAAAGGTTTTAGAGAGAGAAAACCTCAAGCGAGAGTGTTCTCCCACTCCTTTTCAGGCCTTAAAAGTCTAAAATTTGAGTATGGCAGTCCTTAGGGTGAAATGGGCTGAAAAACAGCTAAAAAAAAAGCATTTTTCGGGGTTTTCTGTCAAGCTCAAAGACTTTGTCCCGACATTTTCAGGTGTGTCATGACATTTTCTACCTGTGTCACATGATTTATTTCTATCAAGAACTGTTTTTTCTCCAACTTGTCAAGGTCATAACTTCTTCATTTTAACTCGGATTTGGGCGTGTGAGGTGTCATTAGAAAGCTCTTTGAATGTAGAATGTAACCATGGGTGGAATTGAAACTCATTGATGTTCTAGATGGTATTGAAAATCATCTTCCCAATGACGCTGCCAGAGACACCCAATTGACTCTTTGGAAAATGCTTGCTCATTTTCACCAAATCACTGCTTTCCATTAAGAATACTACAAAACCAAGTTTAGAGGAAATGTTATGAGTTTTACATAGGCATGGATATAAAATACTCAAAAATATCATGAAATGAACTCAAAACATAGATGAGTTTAGACTCATCGATGTCCAACCTAAGTACACATTGTCAGAGACAGAGACTGCTTACTAAGTTTAGACAATGCATTTTTTAAGATATCAAATAGGGGTAAAAGGCTTCAAGTTGTGGGATCTGAAGGCAAACAAGGTGGTGATCAGTAAAGATGTAATTTTTGATAAGAAAGCCATGTTATAGAATACTCAGAAAGATGAGATGCAGGTTCCAAAAAATCATTATTGTGATGAGTATGTGGTACAGGTGGAGCTAGAGACTTATAACTCAAAGGATGATACTCAATGTAGAGAGAGCTAGTACAAAAGATCAACAGCCCTATAGTATAGCCACAAGCAGAGACAAGTGCACTATCAAGCCACCTACCAAGTATGGTTTTGAGGATTTGGTTTCTTATGCACTAATCACTAGTAGTGGGGATCCCACTAACTTTCAAGAGGCAGTACATAAATAAGAGAAAAGTAGTTAGATGGGTGCTATAGAGGAGGAGATGTAATCTCTGCATAAGAACCAAACATGAGAGTTAGTGAAACTTCCTATAAGGAAGAAGGATATAGGGTGCAAGTGGGTGTTTAAGAGGAAATAAGCAATTTCCATAAACCCAGGGTGAAAATTTCCATGGCTCGCTCTAAGAGGTGCTGGCAATTACGTACATGGTTCGACCATGATGGAGATTTTTTCCCCAAAGGTATCAAACATACTCTATCATATAACAAAGAAGGAGTTTGGTAGCATACTTTGATATGGAGTTAGAGCAAATGGATGTAAAGATGCTCTTCTCTGCTGAGAAAGCGAGGAGACCGTCTACATGCAGGCGCCAAGGATTCACTCAACATGGACAGGAACAATTGGTCTGTAAATTAAAGAGTCACTATATGGGTTGAAGTAGTCCTCAAGACAATGGTATAAGAGATTCGACTCCTATATGATCCGAATTGGCTACAAAAGATGTGGAGTATAATCAAGTGTGTTTATGTAAATAGTCTCATGATGGTTAATCTATTTTTCTCGTTACTTTATGTGGATGATGTTGATTGGGTCGCAAAGAATATGAGTGAAGTCAATAAACTTGAAGATCTTATTGAGAAAAGAACTTGACATGAAGATTTAGCACGACCAAGAAGATTCTTGGGATGGAGATTCACGAGAAAGAGCTCTGCTGAATTATGGTTGTCTCGCAGTGGCTATGTTAGGAAGGTGTTGAGAGGTCTCTGCATGGAGAACGCAAAACCAGTAAGTGCACCTTTTGTGAACCATTTTAGATTGTCTACTACACAATGCCCAAAGACATATGATGATGTACAAGACATGTCAAAGGTCCCATATGCAAGTGCAGTGGAGTGCTTGATGTATGTTATGGCTTGTACAAGACAAGATTTGGCACAAACTATTAGTGAGGTAAGCAAGTTTCTATCGAATCCAAGATGATCGCATTGGGATGCAGTCAAATGGATCTTCATATACTTGAGGAGGACTATAGACTATGGCATCATGTTCAATAGACATTAGAGTGTTCCTTTAGTTGTGGGATATGTAGATGCAGATTATGCAAGACAGGAGGTCTACCATAGGTTACGTGTTCACTCTTGGCGGAGGACCTATTTGTTAAAGCTCATGGTATGTACTCTAGTTACATTATCTACCACCGAGTCGAGTATATGGCAAGAGGTCGAAGGCCAAGGAAGCATTATGGCTTATAGATTGGTTAAGGAGTCGGGTATTCAACAAGGTGGAGTTCAATTGCATTACATTGTGACAAGCAGAGTGTCATCTTTGTCAAACACAGAGATACGAGATTTCACAAGATCGTGAAGTTTACTTTTCTAGTTAGTTATCAAGCTGAGAAGATTGATACTGAAAATGCAAAGGCATGTTGACAAATCTTATTACTACGTAAGTTCAAGCAATGCTTCGACTTGATTAACATCTCCATATGTTAGATGAGAGATGCCCCGACTCTGTGTGGATGGCACAGGGCATATTCTTCCTGGGACAAGGTGTACCTATCCCACTCAAATTCGTTTATTTTTCAACTTCCTTAAACTCGTCCCATTTAAAAATTAAACTAGGGCGAGGTGTATGTTAAGGTGAATGGAAAATTCCCAAACCCTTCCCTTTTACATTTGATTTTTTTTTCATTTTTTAAATTTGTTTCTTTATTATATTAAAATTAATATATTTCATAAAAATAAAATATTATCAATTTTTACAAATTATTTATTAAAATATTCTAATTATTTTTATTATATATGTTAAAATATAAAATAAAATAATAAAATATATATTTTATATATAATCGCGAGGTAAGGGAACCCGAATAACCCGCCCCTGCATCCCCTACCTCCCAACCTATCATTCTTAGTTGAGCCTTCAAGTCATGGTTGGTTTTCTTCAAAGAGGTGGATATTTGCCAAGGTGGAGATTGTTGTGGCATGTGACTCATATTGAGGCTAGAAAGGCTCCGCTCAGGCATTTCCCCTTCATGCATAACCTCTTTGTTATAAGGCAAATATAGCTAGGCGCAGCGAAGTCCCAAATGGGTATGGTACGATATATTTAGGGTATATGGGTATTTTTGTAATTTTGTCATATCTAGGATTATTATAAATACCCTTCTATGTAACCTTATTTGGTGATAGTGAAAGTTCAAGCCATCGTTCTAAGACAAGCACACTACTAGACTAAGTAAAATATGTGTATTCTTCTTGTTTTTCTTCTCCAATTATTATCACCATTGTTGCACGATTCTCAACATGATCATATTTGATATAAAATCAATTTGAAATGGATTTGAGAATGTTTTGATAGAAAATTTTTGAATGTTCTACCATATTTTAATACAAAAGGTTTGGTGAAAATAAAAATATCTCCTATTTGTTATATGATTGGAAACATTTTGATACATGAAAATGTATTAATATTTCTTGGCAGCTTAAAGCTCACCCCATTCAAGATATCTTTAGGTACTTTTAGTTTCCGCAATGAGTGATGCTTAGGTTGGGGATACATCATCATTAGGATTTGATTGAAATTTTATGTTGGATCATATTGAACTAATAAGTTCATGTTTATGTAAAATATTGGGTTTTGGAAGTTAATTAAGAAAGTCACTTAGATAATAACATTCATTTTTATATTAGTTCAAAGTTAGATTTTGGGAGATTCTAAATATTGTTATATTCTGAACAAATTTATTTGAGATTCGTATTTGAGATTTAGAGATTTAGATTTTTTTTTTTTTTTTTTTTGTCAACATGAAATTTTGAATTTGAAGAATTTATGAATTTAGAAAGTTGCGATTTACTCGAACAAGTGTTTGGTACTGTGACAAAATCCAGTTATAAGATGAAGGCTTACGCTATTTTTACTTCAGCCTTTTTAGGATTGAGATGTGAAATGACCATCATGCCCCTTGATCAGGTTTTGGGGCATGACATTACAAGCTATATTAAGACCTATTTGATCATAACAGTTGTGAATTGCCTACATTAATAGAGTTTGATATGCCCAACAAGCCTTTAGAGTCTTATGCACTCTTAATTCTTGGAATCATCAGGAGAGTAAGAGGTCTCCATACTATTCAAGTTTATCTAATTTCATCTAAGCTGCAATTGACTATTAGGTGGAAGACTTCACACACACTTAAGAAATGGTCTAGGTGTGCCTAACTTTCTATCATCCTATTATATTTAAAGATATAATCTCAAATCTTTCTATCATCCCTGAGGCAAAACATCACTCAATTATTTCCTTATCAAGCTCAACATACTTGTTTGGTTTTTTAATAAGGAAAATGAGTCACTTTTTTACTTGAAGATAAGCAAAATGTTAATTTTTTGGGTCTTTTTTAGGTGTGAATTATGTTAGCATTATAGCATGCATTTCTTGTGCATATTGAGCTTTTGATGCTAAATTCACACCTTAATTGTTCAAGTTTATGCCAAATCCCCTATGGCTTAAATTTTGCAAATAATGAACAAAAATCAAGCAAATGGAGTGAAAGCTGTGAAGAATGGCAAAATTTTCTGTTACAGAGCCAATGTCGCGACATCAAGACATTCCTGTTGAGACACTACTTGTAGTGATGTCGTGACATCATTCTGAGACCCTATGAAGACAATTGTTGTAGTGATGTCGCGACATTGAGATCCTTGCTGGACATAGAATTTCCATCTTGCAGTGATGTCGTGACATTCTTTAATGTAGCTTGTCCGTAAAGTTTTCCATTTTCTACCCATTCAAGGCCCATTTCCAAAGATTTTAAGCTCATATTTTTAGGTTTTTAGGGTTCTAAATATGAGGGAGAACACCATCTCAATAGGGTTTTGATAGGTGACATAATGATAAGAAAACAGAATGCCTATGCGCAAGTGCACTCAAGCCAGATCAAGTAATATGGTGTGTGAAAAGTAAGAATGTCCATCCCACGAGGAAAAGCGTTACTAAGTACTGAAATTAGGTAACTGCTAACTTTATCTAGATGATGGATTGAGAGTGGAACACTAACAACCTAAATCCTAATCTATTATGCAAAGATGCAAATAAAATGGAAAAGCCTAGGGTTTAGATTTCATTTAGCTAACCATTATGCATTATTAACCAAATTACCCTTAAGTGGTATTCTAATCACCTATTAATGGTAAGTCTCACTTGTGCATCTGTGGATTTATTTCAATAATCCACAATCTACTTCTAGGGTTTAGGTATTTTGCATCTCTACTCAACCTCGGGAGCATCCTAAAAGCGATAACCCCGAAACCCTAATCACCACAAATAATCTATGAGAATTTCTTGTCAATGGTGAAGCGTGATGCTCCTAAAACATGTATACTAATCCTAACTTCGTATCTCGAATTGAACCATAATTATGTCAATAGTGTTGAGGAGTCCAAAACTCATGAGGATTTTTGTACATTTTTCCTCGAGTTTATACGAGAATAATGATGAATTGTCTGCAAAACCTGGATAATTGACCCAAATTCCAATTTGCGAGTACAAATATAAAATCAAATTTTAGCAAAAAATCATAAGAAATCAGCTCACAACAGAATTGAAATCAAAACTGGAACTTAAGTCGTGACAGGAAGTGCAGTTTCCATCAATTCCAAGTCACGACCTCAACAAATTTGGCTTCGAAGAAGAAATCGAAGAGTGAATGGCTTAAGTCAGGACTAAGAAGGAATTTGAGACAAAATATGACTTGGTCGAGATTAAAAGAAGCAGTCAAATGCAGAAGTTCATGTCACGACATCAATGCAATGTCGCGACACCAAACGGAGATAAATGAAGTTGTGATACCAGCATGAGGTCGCGACAAGGAGCTAACTACAAAGCCACAAGAACAGCCCTCTCAAGTGAAGGAAGTCGCAACTAATTTGGAAAGAAAGGACTTGATGTCGCGACTTTGACAGTAATGAAGAATAACACCAAGGTCGCAATAAACTCCAACCGACGACTAGAACCAATTTGAAGAAACAGACAAGATGTCGCGACACCACTTCAAGGTCACGACAAAATTGAAAGTTTAGCAGTAGACATGGAGGTCGTGACACTGATTATAAGTTGCAACAAAATATTTTCAAAGAGGCTGAACATAGAGGTCGCTGGCATGAATCGTATAGAGACATCAAACACCGAATCGAAGATGTCGCGACATTCAAAGGGTCGCGACATCAGTTGAAGTAAAGGTTTAGTGGTCGCGACATCAGTTACAATGAAAGAAGGTCACGACGTCCTTCAGTAGTCGCGACATCAGCTGCAAAGAATGGAGGTCGCGACATCATTTAGCTGTCGCGACATCATACCCAAGAGATGCTGAAGACAAGTCACGACAATAGAAAAACTTCCACGACATCAAAAGAGCTCATAAGCATAACATTGAAGTCGCGACGTATGATTGAAGTAGCGACCTCAAAAGAGCTCACAAGGCAGAAAGGAGAAGTCGCGACGTCATTCAGCTGTCGCGACATCAATTACAAGGAATGAAGGTCACGACATCAAACACCGTCGCGACATCGTATCCAGTGTTAAAGGCAAGTCGCAACTAGATAAAAGCTTCCCGCTACGTAATTTAAAAGAAAAAAGTAGTTCGCTGGCATCGTAACGTACCTCATAAGCGTGAATAGCGAAGTCGCTGACGCGGAAAGAGAAGTCGCGATGATCGTAACGTTTCATAAGCGTGAATGCTGAAGTCGCGACGTGGAAGAGAGGTCGGATCGGGTCAAGGTCGCGGATAACAAAATGGAGTCGCCGGCTACGAACAAACAAATGGGCCAGTTATTTTGAAATCCACAACAGTGCATCGGGGTTAGGGCCCAAACTTCCAAACCCTATAAATACAAAGAATCGCTAATGCTGTAAAGAAAGCACTTAAGTAAACAAAAGAGAAGTCTGCAGCCAAGGCTCGCAGTTTTACCCTTTCTTTTCTTTTTCTTTGTTTTGTCGTTATTTCTGGCATTAGATTAGAGTAGATTGTTATTTCTTTTGAATTTATGGATCCGATGTTAGTTAAGTTGAAGTTGAAGCTAATGCGTAATGTTATTTTCTTCAAATTATCGCTTCGGTTCGCTTGAAGTCCAAACAAATTTTGGAATTCAAACTCGCTTCGATCTACTGTGAGTTCTTTGATCAAGGAGCCACCGCTAGTGTAATGAAGCAATTTAGAAACCCGTACTTCCGCTGAATTTATGTCGTCGTTAGAATTTATCTTTCGCAAAAAATTTATCAGTCATCGAACTCTCGACTGAATCGCTTGTCGGGTTTTGTTTTATTATCGTTGTATTCGATCCAAATATTAGTGTCCTAAGTACCAGAATAGGATCGCTTCATACTGACATTTCCGGAGGCCCTCCGAAAGTGACACAGAAGGCATTCCCGAGAGTTTTGAACAATATCCTAAGGGTATGCGAACCTAATATTGGGACGAATGGCTCTCAGAAATTCTAATCGAGAAATTTCTCACTTGAAACCGAGAATGAGTTGAATGACTTATCACTTAAAATGAGCAGAGAGTTCACTGACCAACAATAAGTCTAATCCCGTGTTAGCAAGGATCTAATCAAGGAAAGAATGAACTCGGTTCCAATTTTGAGGATGAGAGTCCGCATAGTGTAAACTCCATGCTTAGCCTATGTCTTAGGAGCTAAGGTTTACAAATTCATGTTCGGGTATGAAGTATTGAAAAAGAAAATACCCAACAAGGCAACTCAGACAAAGTAGTTATCTAATCCTCCAGATTCGAGAGAAAAACAGGAAGATTAGATGATGAAATATATCATTAAGGAGATCCACATGGCATTACCTTCTTCCTTGACCTGATTATAACTAAGTTCATTTAAGTAAAGCTACAGAGTAGTTCGCAGGAATTGATGTTTCACAAATGCTTGTATTTCAAGGTCTCTTTAAAAACTAACTGATTGGTCTATTTCAATTTTTTTATTTTAGTTTTAAGAATTATTTCATTTTTTGTTCTAGTTGACATATCTTTATTCTTTTCATTATTTTCAAGGTTGCTAAGAATATATCAATTGCAAATCATAGTCCAAATAGTATGTAGCTGAGTAGTCGTGGTAGTTGATTGAGAATTCTTGAGATCTCTGTGTGGGATCGATACATTCGACTTAAATCCACTTTATTACTTGTTCTATCTGGTGACACTTAATCATGGATCAAAAAACCAGAAAGAAATTTATCTAGTCTCAAGGAAACCATTTTTAATCAGTATAATTGCAAAGAAATATAATTAACAAGTTTCACATGGCATTATTGTTTGGGATTAGACAATAGTCCTTTGCACAGGTTATAAATTTGTATATGTCTTTTTGGTTAAGTCCACAACAAGTGTACAATCATCAACAAATATGAAGAATAGAATAGGGCATTTAATAGAATTGTGCTTCAAATGTTAATTAATAAGAAAAGCAGTGTTCAAATACATAAATCGCAACTAAACTACTTCTAAAACCTAGAAATGAAAATCAAAGCATGAGGTGGAGAAATACAACCAAAGAAGAACAAGAAAACATGAAATAATCTTCTCCTCCTTCAATCTTCTTCCTCCAAGAGCCTTGCCTTAAGGTTGGAAACCCTAGGGCTTATTCCATCTCCTCATCTCTAGACAAGAACCGAACCTCCTCCTAAACCCTAATGTGTTCTTTAAATAGGTCCCTTGAACAATGGCATGAATGGGTTGAAATTGGCTACAAAAGGGCCTCATGTCGCGATATGGTGGCTCAAACGTCATGACGTGCAAGTTGTCTTTGGATTGAATGTCTCGGCCACATTACGATGTCGTGGCTCGCACGTCATGACGTGAGATTCTCACGTCACAACGTGAAGGCTATTTCTGCACTTCACTCCCTTTTGCTCTAATTCAACTTCCAATAGCCTTCAACCTACTTCATAATGCTCCAAATGCCTCGGGATTGTACCTATATGCAAATATGAGCACAACATAGCATTATAACACTTAGTTATAAACTAAAAATACTCTAAATTTATCCAAAATGTAGGGATATGATGAGTACAAAATGTACTCATTAGGTTTCTCACCTCTTCTTTTAGAACCAACTTAGGGTTTTCGATTTTGATCATTTCAATTTGGATTTGGAGTTGATTTCCTCAAGATCCAAATTTTTGCTAGAGGACTCCCATGTGTACCTTGGAGCAGCTTACTCAAGCCAATCTATTTCAGATCTCTAACTTTTGTTCTCTTCATCTCCTTCTATTTATTGTTATAATAAAACATGATTTTGATGGATTTGTGGGTTGTAAATGAGTGGCCATAAACATCCTCTAGGCTTGATTATTGAAAGCCATGATTTATATAATTTCTAGAATAGTTTTGTGATTATATGCTTGTGTTGATGTCAAGGATGTAAATATTTGATTATTATGGTTTCTTCTAATTGATTCAGGTCAGGGAACAAGTACTTAAGAGCTAATTTGCAAAAGATTCATCTAGGGTTTCCATGGTGACAACTGGAAATTAACCTGGGGCCTTAACCATTTCATTCCATCTTGATTCAATTATGGTAATCAATTTAACCTAATCAAAGAAGTTTAAGAAATTAGAATTGTCTTGTACTAAATGGATTTTATTAAGGTAAAACATCAATTGGCATTATGTGGGGATTGTATGGACTTAACAGTGACCAATTCTTGCATAGTTCAGAAGTAGCATGGACTTAGCGGTGACCAATAAAACACCTAAGGGAAAATATCGAAAAATATCACGCCTTAATGACCTAAATGAATTAGCAAAGGAATAAAGGAATTGTCGAGTACATGGGGGGTGGGGTGGGGCAGGGAGCCACAAACAATGAGAACTCAGACTCTTTCCCCTGGAAAAACACAAGTGTACTTTCACTTAACTCGTACTTAATGAATAAAAATCAAAATGCATCAATGGAAGTAATCAACCCAGACCTTATCCTGAGTTCTTTTTCAAAATCGACCCATTTCTCGTGGAGCGAGCATTAATCATTCTCAGCTTTGGTTTATTTTATTTTGTTTTGAAAATGTCCATCCCAACTCATTAATCGGCCTTTAGATAGTGAACATCTTTAGTAACCTAAGTGGTACTTAGTCCCCATCGAACCCTCCTTTCCCATGGGATCGATATCCCGGTTTTGAAATTGAAAACCAATTTTAATACTTCTTACCCATGAACTTGCGAAGTTTTAGGCTACTATTTTTATACAACATAGCAAAGGCCTAACACATGGCCCTCTAAATTTGTATTCCACTGAGCTTGGCCATTTGCTAAGCACTTGATGATTTCAACATAGTTGGGCTTCTCCAAAAGCTTTTGATATCCTTCATTTTCTACACTTGGTAGGTTATAGAACCTATTGACTGTTTCACTATCAAAAGCCACCCACTTGCTCTAACCCAAACTTTTTGTAGTACTTGCTCCCTCAAGTTGGCATAGAACTCCCTAACCACTGCCATCACAATTGGTTTGGGTGGTTGGTAAAGTTCCTTCCACCCTTTGTTAGCAATGTGCTTTTTATAGAAGTCCTTCGGGTGTTCAAATCCTTTTTCTTTAATGAACTTGTTTTTTACTAGAGAAGTGCAGCTCTTTGATGCTTAAAGATTCACAAACTTAGTCGTGTCATACTCCTTCGAGGGAACAGTTGAAGCTTTCTTACCCACCCTTTTTTTTTTTTGCCTCTTTGGATGCCATGGTTTCCAACAATCCAACAAGTTCACACCAACACCAATGCCAATCTAATACCAAGACTACAATCCAACCTAACCACTTAGTATCTTACAATCACAAACACAAGCTTTTGAGCAATTTGATCCTTGGAAAGCTTACTTAATCATTTTACCAAACTCCTTGTGAGCAACTTGAGTGGTCAAAAATTTTCAACAACAATCCCAATCCTTAATAGCTCATTACAATCAACAACACAATGAAGCAATATAGTGACTTGAAAGTAACCAACATCAATCGATTCTGCCCTCTTATCCAAATTTGCAGCTTTAGGTAGGTTGGAAAGTCACGCCTCAATCTTGATTCTCAAAATATTGCCAAGAGTAAAAAGTGGGTGAGAAAGTGTAGGAGGAGTGATCCAAAGCTGGGGGTGATGTGATTTATGGGAGAAAATGCATTGTGAAGCTTCACCAAATTCTCCATTCGAGGACGGGGAAGAGTTCACAATGAGAGTTTCTTGAACCATTGAAGAATGAAGTGTGGTTAGCTTAGAAATAAGGCCACGCTACGATGTCAGATATCATGTTACACGTGATAGAGATGGTATTTTCAATTTGTAAGCGCGTCACTACGCCAATAGTAGACATTGCAACATGAAGTTGAGAAAATTTTATCGAGGCTATCGATCTCTCGCTGCTGTCCTATTGTCTATGACGTGATAGAAGATGGTTTCGCAAATTGCAATCAACGCGTATGGCCTCACATCGTGACATGACGAGTGCTGATTTCTCATGATACAGCTAACGTTGTGACGTTAAGAGTCGATGTCGGGACGTGAGCTTATATGAAAAATTTTCTAACGCTGTTGTATCTCTCACATCGTGACATGACAAAGAGTTGCAATTTTGAGTTGTGGTTGACATCGCGGATGTGAAGTTTCACGCCGTGACTTGAAGTGTGAATTTTAAAAAAATTTCTAAGTGTTAAAAATGGAACACACATCAACTCACCATCTAAAAGGATACACTTCACACAATCAAATTCAACACTGTACCTGAGATAACTTTGAAGTTTAAGCCCTACAAAACACACAAACCAAAGATCAAACTTGAAAAAGAGAAATCAAAACTAACACTTTAACTAAAAAATAAAAAATAAATAAAAATGAACGAGAATACGGAAATAGAAATACATCACAAGGTTTCAGGTTGCCTTCTAAGAAGCTACGGTTTAATGTAATACCCCAAATTATACCTGACAATTTTATAACATGTTTTGGGTATAATAAAAGTAAAAGTATATTTTTCCGAAATAAAAGCATGCAAAAAATAAAATAAGTAAAACCCGAATTGCATAAGAACCAAGGGTAATTGGTAATTAATACTTGAAGACCTAAGGGTCATTAATGAGGATGTCTAGAGGTCAAGGTATAAAAGCTTCTTGAAATGAAATGCAAATAAGGAGTTATGAGATTTAAAGGTAACAAGAGAGTTAAAGGCACAATGCATTATCGATGGGCCAAACATGGCCTAAGGACCGACTTAGGATAAGACCACATTTGGTCTACCAAGTGAAACATTTTTCCCCAAATTGGAGAGCAACCCGTAGAGAGAGAAAGAGAGGAGAAAAAGAAGAAGAAAAGAAGAAAGAAGAAAGGAAGGCCAAAAAGGTAAGGAACTTTGTATGGATACATGTTTTGGGTTGTATGGAACTACCTTGGATGTAAGGATTTCTTGTTTGGCATTTGATCTTTCTAGGGTTTTGTTAGGAATTTCTCTCCTAACCCTAGATTTGATGAGAGTTAGGTTGGGAAAAAAAACTAAATGATAAAAGATATGGTAGTGAATGGTATGGATTTGTCTCCGGTTTTCTATGGATTATAGTATGGAACTTGTATGAGACGGTATGACTTGTTTGTATGGATTTTTTATGGATATTAGGTTGGAGGTTTGGAATACCTCTTTGTTTGTGTAGAATCCTTGTTGGTTTGGTTGTGGTCCTCAATAGAGGAAAGATTTGTATAGAGAAAATATTGGGTTTTAGTGGAGATGATGTTCGTTTTTTTTTCAACCCATTTTTGTTTTAGCTTTTACACTTACTTTCATCAATTCAATTCAAATTGAGTTATTCGACTTTGGGTAAACTAGGACTTCTAGAAGAACAAACTCCCTGAAATAGATGTATGCAAATTTATACCTCGTGGTAACCAAAAATTGGCCAAAGTGAAGCCTGCTTCTGTGTCAATTTGCTACAATTCCGATACGCTTTGAATTGCAGCGCTTTGGTATTTGTGCCATAAGTTGAGTTTCACTCATCCAAATTGAGTGATTCAAATCTCTGGATAACTAAAATTCTAGAAAGAACAAATCTCCATGTAGATGTATGCAATTTGGGACCCTAAGGTACCCGTAAAATTGCCAAAGTAAGGGAACAATTAGGTCCCTGAAATCGTCTCAAAACAAATTTTAAATGAACTCGAGAGTAATTCCTATTGTTTAAATCATAACTTGAGAGTTATACTGGTCCAAATGAGGTGATTCAATTTCGTACAAACTAGACATCGTGGAGAATAACTTTCTATGAAGAAAGTAGGATCCAAAAATGAACTTAGGAGCTGCCTAGAACTGTTCAAGCATAATTGGTTATAGAAACTAAAATTGTATAAAGGTTATATAAATGGATTGTTATATTAAATAATGCATCATAGTAATATGATTATGATAACATGTGTTATGAAAGTTAAAGATAATACATATATAATTGTGTTATATGAAAAAGTACAGTTAAATGTTTATAAGAGATTATTTGAAAATGAATATCTCATAAGTATACATGATATCAATAAGTATTCATGTATATGAGATATCTTTTTCTAATACCTGAAAGATTGTTAAGAAAACATAATAAAAATGATTGCCTGCTTAAGACCGGGTAGTTGGATAGATAGGTATGTCAGGAGATATAGAAGCTGCTGCAAAGATGCCTTACGTATATCGAGGCCCCGCTTGGTCGATGACATAGATCCTGCTTTAGATCGCTATGCAGGCCCCGCTTCGGGGTCATACAGATAGAGATCATTGTCTCGCATGTGCTGATAGTACCTTCTTGCACATACAGATAGAGAGATCACTGCTCGCATAAAGGATAGTACCTTCCTTACATACAGCTTATTTCCCCGTATCCGCTTTCTAAGGTTTTTTGCAGCATGAAACATAAAAGAAAAAAAGATATATATAAAGTATATGATATGATATGGGAAGCATAGCACTGTTATACGATGATAGTCTACAATTACAAGAATAATAAGTACAATATAAGAGGACACGAAAAATATTGAAATATGATAAGAAAAGAAACATGTTATGACAAGTAGATATGAAAAATGGATAAGTATATGTGTAAAGGTTATAGTTGTCATAAGTATATGCATGTGTATAAAGTGAGATGACAGGTCGTCTATATGTATTAATTCCCACTAAGATATAAGCTTAGCACTCCGTTTCATCCGTAGGCACGTAGCAGAGGCAAGAGGAAAGGATGACCGCATCGCTTCAAGGTCGCACAAAGATTAGGTGCTCACTAAAGACTTTTTGGTCTATTTTGTATATGTAATATCCCTTTGTTGTTCAGAACAAATGAAGCAATATAAATATTGTAAATGTTGAACACTTCCATATATAGAGCTTGCATATATATTTTGTAATTCACTGCTACAGAATATAGTACAAGCAAGGTTTAACATTATACATTGAACAAGCTTAAAGGCTAAAAAGTTTATACAAAAAATAAAAATAAAATAAATAAATGATGACACTCCTCGACACTAAGCGGGTCAGCGTCACATTTAATGTCTGGCGAGCCGACTTCCTCGCATATCGACGCTAAGCTTACACAAGGGCAAGGATGAAACAAACTAGCTCACTTTCAAGATATTTTTCATGGTGGGTTTGGCTGGTAATTGACTTGCTCTTCAACTTCCCCACCATATGGCCTTCAATCTCTCTAATTATCGACTTTGAAGTTTCTCCGGATGTAACAATTCCACACTCCTATAAGGAAAGACTTTAGTGACTACAAATGGCTCGGATCATCTAGATTTCAATTTTCTCGGGAATAACTTGAGTCTTGATTTGAAGAGAAGCACTTGCAATCCCGATTCTAAATCTTTTCTCACTAAGTGTTTATCATGCCATGCTTTAGTCTTCCTCAGAATTTCTGGGCATTCTCATAAGCGTCATTTCTAAATTCCCTAAGCTCATTCAACTGTAGTAATCTTTTCTCTCATTCTGCTTGTAAATCCATGTTCAAATTTCTTGTATCCCAATAAGCTTTATACTCAAGCTCTACTGGAAAGTGGCATACTTTGCCATAGACCAACCTATGTGATGTCCCTATCGGGTGTCTTGCAAATATCGGGTCCCAAGCATGCCCAAAGTGCGTTGTCCATCTTCTTAGCTCAATCCTTTCAGGTTGCACTCACTGTTTTTTCCAAAATCTTCTTGATTTCCTGGTTGGAAATTTTAGCTTGGCTATTGCATTACAAATGGTAGGCAATAGTGGCTTGGTGTCTTACTCCATACTGCACAATAGGAATCAAACAATTGATTGCAAAAATGCATCCTTTCATCACTTATTATCTCTCTTAGAGTTCCAAATCTTGAGAAGATATACTTGAGATGAAATTTCAGCACAACTTTAGAATCACAAGTGATAGTGGGTATAGGTTCCACCCACTTAGACACGTAGTCTACTACCAAAAGTATATATTTGTTGCCAAATGAAGATGGAAAGGGAACCATAAAGTCAATCCCCCATACATAAAAAAGTTCCACTTCCAAGATTGAATTCAAAGGCATTTCATTTTTTCTTAAAATGTTTCCTGTCCTTTGACATTTATCACAAGTCTTCACAAAAGAATGATCATCTTTGAACAAAGAAGGCCAAAAGAATACGGATTGCAAGACTTTTGCAATTATCCTTTGTCCACCAAAGTGACCACCATACTCAAAAGGATGACAATGCTCAAGAATGGTTCTCATTTCACTCTCCAGGATGCATCTTCGAATACTTTGATCAACACAATACCTATTGATAGGCGTTTACATGATTGTGTTTTTGTGGATACGCAATAAAGAGTGCAAATTGCCTAATCGCGCAAGTGTATGCTCATCAAGTGATATAGTGTACTCAAGGTACGGATATTGATCCACAGGGAAAACCTTACTCATAGTGGGCTAAGTACCAAAATTATAATACTTATTCAATATTCAACCAGTAAATTATGATTTGCTGCCGAAGCAAAACTAGATTTAATTACTACCAATGTAATTGTGTGTTTCGTATGTAAAAGTTAATACAAATGCAAAAAGGTTAGGGTGTCAGGTTGTCGACAACTTACCATGTAAGCTAGATCCACCTCCATCTAATATAGGTTTTCCAAGGCTTAATTTCTTATTTAATGTAATTAAAACCTTTCTCAAGGTCATTTAACCTCCCTTTATCACTAGCTTGCTCCTTGTCAAACCCAAGCATTAAAGGCATAGAGTGCAAGAACTCCTAAGCCTTCCAATCATCGATAATCCTATATTACCAAGTTTATTAGGTTAACCTAATCCATGTCTAATTCTTCAGTCACTTAGATCTTACAAAGAACCAATTAACATATTAAGATTGGATCAAAAATTAATATGATTCCACATAAGTTAATGGTAAAACAAATATATATAAGATAATGGAATTATAAAAGGCTAACACTTTAACATCAGATTCATGTCCAAATCTCTACCAACACCCTAAACCACTAAATTAAGAACCTCATTATGTTCCTCGTTGATTAGTGCTCGTGCGTTATTTTGAACCCCGTTTATTACTGTGTTTTGAGCACTTTTATGTACTAATCGTGAATTAACCTAATTTGCACATTAAGGTCCCGTTTATTCTACTTATCGCATTTTGTGGCTAATTTTGTAGTTTTTTGCAAACTACAGCCAAGATTGTTGAGTCGGTCCAAGCACCAAGAATTCGAAGTCTAAATCCTCAACATTGCATATCGTAATCGAAAGAAAGGAGCAGGCGCGTAGAAAGAAGCGAGCATGTGCACTCGCACCATGGTGCCAAAATTCCTTCATGCACCACTGTTCATGCTGCTTTAACATTTTGACTGTGGTATCCCTTTTTGGATTTCTTTCCCTTTTTTTCCTTGATGGAGCAAGGTGAACTTGGTAAGGTTTTGTATTTTTCATCTTGGAGCTCTATATAAGCTCAAACCTTTTAGAGAATTGGAACCTTTTTTTTTGCTTCATGCCAACACGTTATTAACTGCGTTCACATCTCTGTCTCCCAGATTCTTCTCTTGGCTACCAAACAAATCCCTTAAGGATGACAACCTGGTGGATGTATGGCTAGAAACTTTTCCTCCTTGAAGTAGAGGGACACTGTGAAGTGAGGGATCCCGAGGCAGCCGAGGGTTCCACGCTTCACGCAGGTACTGTCATTTGTGTTCTCCTTTTAACTCTGTGTTTGTAGATCCCTTCGATTCATGTTGAATGTTCAAGATTTGCAATCTTTAAGGCTCACTTGATGCTTATTACTAGATCTTGTGATGTTCATTAGTTACCATTTATTAGCCATCAGAATGTGAGTCAAGGGAGACGGTTGCACCGATTGAGAACATTAATGGCCAGTGAATGCCATTTTCAGAGACATTTAATAAGGGTTAGTCTTTATAGCTAAATGAAGATCCGGTTCAGGAGATGACTATAGGTCATCCTCCCCAACGAGAGGAAAGGACCCTAGAAACCCTCAGTTGCCCTAGGAATCCAAACTCAATGACCTAACACTTCAAGGAGTTCTATTTTATATTTTTACTTGTTTTACTTTCAATTTCCACCCAATAAAACTCCATCGTTTTTATGAAAAACCCAAACTAAATTGAAATTCACCATTTCGAGCCAATCGCAAATCATTTACACGAAGAAAACTCATCCATGTGTTCCGACTCCTTGGGAGGCTAGCCATCGCAGCAGTTTTTGTCATGCGTAGGGAGGAATTTAGGTTTATAAATATTGTTGATTCCGACACTCCCATCGTAAGTACCTAATCATCCGTCTAAAATACAAATGAAAAGCAAGACATGATAATAAGAATAGAGAAAACTTCAATGATCGAGGGAATAACAATCTCTCGGGTTCTTCAAGTCTCTCTCTTTAAGATAGGCCTTCGAGTCTTCTTTCCCTTGTTCCAAACTCCAGTTCCTCAAACCCTAGCTCTGCAAATTAATTTTGAACCCCTAAATTGGATTCTTCTATTCCTTTATAAATTTCCAAGAGATAAGGTTTGCCGAGAGCCTTCCGCAACGCCGCGACGTTGAGTCGACAGACCACTCTTCTCCGGTGCCTCCCGCAGCGCTCCATTTCCCAAAGATTTTCCAATATTTCCTCCTAAGCAACAACCCAACAAATTCCAACATAAAATTAACAAAACACCCGCCATATATATGAAATCGATCCCAAATCTCGCTTAAATCCCAGGTTCGTAATGAGGTTTTCGGGGCACTCATCATACCCTCAGTTCTAGCTTCTTGCTTGTCCCCAAGCAAGAAACAGACTTGGAACCATACGTATAGAAAATAATATACTAAACTTAACGACACGAGGGTGATTGACATGTTGCCAACATGAAGGATCAAAATGAACCGAACTCACAAATCTTACCCTTTTTTTAAAAAAAAATTCTAGAGGATCTCATGTTGTTCGACTTTCAAACACCCACTGATTCGGTTCAATCGACAAGTGACTCACCTCCTAGGTTTTCTATGGCCTTTCCCAGGAAGTCTATGTGCATTGGATGTATGATCTCTAGCATATAACTTGGTTCCGGGACCCCCAAACTTGAATTCAACTTGCCTATTTGGGAGAGTTTAACTACGAAAGGATAAGATCACACCATTTTTATTCATATTAACCTACCTATTCATAAATGAATTCCTAGTGCCCATAAGTTTTAGTTGAGTGTTCCTATAGCAGGATCCATTGGTGACTCCCCACCAGTTGGTTAAGGGCACCAAGCATTCAGTTCCCCTTGAACTTCACCCCGAACACTCAACCAAACCTAAGGGCCCTAGGCTGTGGGAAACTTCTATCCTCTGGTCTCCATGTGGTCGGGCAAGTGAAGCCAATGGCCTCCCGCCGCTGCTTAGGGCATTAGGCTTTGAAAGGCCCCTCGGACTATGCCTGGGATTCCGACTAGAAGGTCCCACTTATTCTATTCACACTTTCTTTTTTATTTCTCTCTCTCTCTCTCTCTCTCTCTCTTTTTCTTTTATATATATATATATATATATATATATATATATATATATATATATATATATATATATATATATATATATATATATATATATAGAGGCATTGGGGTTTGCTGGTAATCTCTTTTGCTACGTGTGTTTTATTACTAGGTTAGAACGCTTAAGTACAGAGAGACGTAGGTGAGTTTGAGCCTGAATTTATATTCCTTGATTAACAGAGAGGGAGGGCAGACCGCCTGGAATTGGCTCAACACCAGGAGGTGGCTCACTATGTCATCCTACTCATCCACAAGTAATTCCCGAGCATCTAACAACCTAAGGATCGTTTCTTGTTATATGCACTGTAAGTTTCAAAAATTTAGAGAGGTCCAAAAAGACCCTTGATTGGCAATCATGGCATCACTCCACATATACTACCTAACACAACCCTAAAACATGAAATTAAACTAAGACAACCTAACACACAAACATAAACGAAAGCTGTGAAAGTACGAACATAAACATAAACCTAAACATATCTAAACGACGAACATAAACATCAACCTAAACATAGCTAAACAACAAACATAAACACGAAAGTAAATGATGCCAACCCGACCATCTACCAACCAACCCCCCAAACAAAATGGACAATGTCTCGATTGGTAAGGAAATAATAAAAAGAAAATGGGAACTCCCTATCGATCCTAAGGATCAATCGCAAGGGCAAAGTGGTGGTATGCGTAATGGAAGGCAAGCAACCAGCTAGCCGTCATTGGACGACTCCGCTGCTGCGAGGATCAGGCGCATGTCGACCCAATGCTCCTGGGTCTCATCCTAGAATGCATCAAACTGGGAAGTGAGGTCCTGAACCTGGCCCTTGAGAGTAGGAGAAGGATTGGTGACATCCGCCAGCTGAGGTGGGGAAGGGTAGACGGGAGGTGACGTAGGTGGATGGCAGGTGGATGGGAGGTCAACCTCACCCGGGGTCTCCTCACGCATGCCAAACAAGGTCTAATATGCTGTCAACTCCTCCTCATCCGAAGGTTCATGACCCGAGACATAAACCGTTTTGGATTGAGGAACGCCCGGCTTATCCTATTTTACTACGATGGCCTTTATGGGATGGATCCATGCCTCATTATCCTCTAACGGCACCCCTGCATTCTTGCATAGACCATAGATGAGAAAGGGGTGCCCGAGGTTCATTTTCACGTCCCGATTGTAGAGGATGGCGTCCTCTATAACCTGACCGACATCAAACAGGATGTCCTAAATGATGGCGAAATTGAGCAATGCCCATTTCGTCGTCACCTCGCAAACGTTCGTCGTCAGAATTAGACGAGAGGTGATAAAATGGTGCCACACCTTAGGTATATAAGCCAAGTGTTTGGCATTGAAGTTCACGGCATGCCCCTCGTTGTTTAATTTCCACTCACCCTGTCCATTTGTGAGGAGCCTATGACTTCCGGCAGTTAGTGTTCGTGGAAGCCGATCAAAGGCCTCTGGTTAACCGACTGGGCGTTGTAATAGTGGCTGATAGACTTCAAATTAAGTCTACCAACACCCTACGCCTCAAACCTTCTCGAGCACATGGATCGCTAGGGTCGGGCGCAGAGAATTCCACACAACCATCGTGGGTAAATCTACCGAGGGTCAGCATAATGCACCTAACCTTTCCTAGCAATGGTTTTCTCTGAAAAATCAGCCAAGATGTTGGAACTTTCCTGAATGAGGGAGCGACGGCAGAGATGAGGTCGAATTTCGATCACGCCCCATTTATGAAATCTCATCGTGATCGTAGGCCTCGAGAGGATTCTTCATCGCTCGACTACTCTTCGAGCTCATTTTTCGCTGGGTTCGATGATCGGGTATGGGCCAGATCGCAGTGGGATGAACTTAAAGGCAAAAAGGAACCTAGTAGGCTACCACACCCTAGTGGTATTGCACCTAGCAAAACATATGAAGATCTAAACCCACTTAGGCCAACTAACAAACAATGAAAAGTATGAAGTGGGACGGGGAGCTTGGAAACAAGACCAACTGGGTCTAGAACACTAAAACAACCCTAGAGACCACGACACAAATCACCTTAAAAATGGAAGTGGAGAACCGAGACCAATGGAGCCAAAATTGACCAGGAAGGAACCCTCGAAGGACAATGAACACTAGGTATTGTCGGGACTACCCTGTGGGGTTTCGAGGTGGCTAAGGCGCTTAGGATGATCTTTGCGAGCCAGGATGAATCGCCCACACCGCAAACGCTGAGGGCCACTAGGTTTTAGAATCTCCATGAAGGTGAGGTTATGAACGCCCCTAGGTCTGTGAACAGGCAACGCCACGACAAGCTCGGGCCAACGCCGCGACGCAACGTAGGCTTGACTTCAACGCTGCAACATTGCGACCAACGCCGCCGACGCTCCCGAGAGGTGCATTTCAACCGCCACATCGCAGAGGGCTTATTTTTCAATCGCCGCGACGCCGAATCCAACACGCGACACTGCGCAGGTGAAGCATGTTTTCAACATTACGACATTAGAATCTAACGTCGCGACGTGCTCGAGAGGTACATTTTCAACGTCGCGACGTTCTCGAGATCAACATCTAGGAAATTTTTACAAAAAATTTTCTAAGTATAGAAAAACTCTCCCTGTATTCAAATCTACTCCTCCCAAAGCTTGCACAATGCTTGTCATGCTATCTTTACTTTGCCACATCAACCTCGGAACCTCGAAACCTGCAACACACACACATCAAAATTAAAACAAGCAAAATCAAACCTAGGAAACTTAAAACAAGAAAAACTTATGACCAAAATAATTTAAAGGTGCGGGTTGCCTCCCAAGTAGCGCTTTGTTTACTGTCGTTAACTCGACCAAGCTGTGTCCGCCTAACTGGTGCCCAACCACAGACAACTACTAACCAACAAAAATTTCGTGATCCTAAGCATTTCTTATGTTAGCTTCAAACTTGTGGTGGACTTATGCTTCTCAAATTGACCACCCAGATAAATCTTCACTCGCTGCCCATTCACCTTGAATCGACCTCTCTCAGGGTGCATTAGCTCGACACTACCAGAGACGAAGACTTCAGTGATCACAAACGGCCTGCACTACCTTAACTAGTTTCTCGAACAATTTCAATCTTGAATTGAATAGCAATACTTGTTGTCCCGATTTTAGCTCATTTTGCATTAGGTGCTTGTCATGCCACGCCTTGGTCTTCTCCTTGTAGATTCTTGAACTGTCATATGCATTCTGCCTAAGTTCATCCAAATTTCATTCAATCAAGCATCCTCTTTTTCTCCCCAAACCCTTTCGAAATTCATGTTCAAGATTCTAGTCATCGCAATATGCTTTGTGCTCCGCTTCTACAAGTAGGGTGGCAGCCTTACCTAGGACGACATTCAAGATGTGGACATTCTAATGGGTTCTTGAAAGCTGTTTGATTAGCCCATAAGTTATCATCAATTTTGTTCACCCATTATTTTCTTATCACGTTAACTGTCGTTTCTAAAATTTTCTTGATTTCTATTTGATACCTCACCTTGCCCATCGTTGGGTATGCATGGCGACCCCCGAGCCCAAACCAATCTCGCTTGGCGAGTCCGAACCGAAACCCTGGGGACGCTCGTTTAAAGCCATTAATCAAATCCTTTTAGTTAACGCTATTAAATCTTAGTTTTTCAAAAGAGTCGCGAACTAATCCCGACTGACCTGGGCCATGATCCAAGCCTGAGTCCGATTTATCTAACATCTAATTATCTTATCAAAACATTTGGCTTATTTTATTCATTTTAAGTTTTGTAATTTCATGGCATCATATCGGGTAAGCCCATAAACATTTATAATTAAATTAAAAGATTCATAACGCTTACATTTAACAAAATGCCTTTTACAAAAATAATGATCCGTAGTTCAAATCGCTTACTAAAAATGTCAATGTTCGGAAAGAAATGGAGTAATGCGACTTGCATACTGTGAATTCCTTCTATGACTCGAGCCTCGATCTGGGTCTTGCTTCGATGCTAAGTTCATCACTCGTACCGCGCATTGATAAAACAATACGCTAAGCATTTTCATGCTTAGTGGTTCATACGCTTCAGATTCAATTTTCGCTCATATACATGCATTTATCAAAATAATGTCTTTATACAACATCGCTAGTAATGTAAAGATACTCTATACAAATACACTCTTTTCAATACCATCAAGCCATGTCTCTGGGCTTAGATTCCACATATAGCTATAGAATTCGACATCCACTACGATTCGCTTGGTGAATCCCGCCCCTCGTTTGTCATTCGCCTCAAGAGTAATATGGTTTCACATTCACACACCGCCTCACATATGACTATAGAATTGACATTCACGGCGCATTCAATCGTAACCCGCTCCGTTTGTCATCCGCAGTACGTGATTTCGCTCAATATTACTGGCCTCACATATGACTATAGTAGGTCAACATTCACGACATATTCATTTGGTGAATCCGTCTCCGCTTTTGTCATTCAAGAGGCAATGTGATTTCTCGTGATTAGACAAATACTGCTACCTTCATGACGACCCGCCAGAATTCCGCCATGTTCGCCGCTCAATAATACGCTTCAAATCAATTTATTTTTATAATGAATTTGCTTGTAGCTCAAATACACGATACATGCGCATATTTGTCAAACATTTCAAATATTAATCATTCAAATCGATATATATATACATATTCGTAAATAGAGAGCAATATGAGAATAAAGAACGGTAAAGGGAACAAACTAGAATAAAGAACAAGTATAGAACAAACTGGAATAAAGATCAGTTATAGAACAAACCAATTATCGATTCCGTTTCTTTCTCGATGTCAATCCTAGGTCAGGTTATCGTCTTCACCCGCACCTAGTCAAATACAATTTATTCACTCTTAGTGATTAAGCAAATAATCATACTAAACGGTCACGCTACAAGTTTCTAAGCTTTATGGAGGCGGCGAGGCACGGCACGCTTTTTAATTCTAGTCTCATTCTTAATCCTCTATGAGTATACTTTACTTATAAATTGGAATCATTCCAATCGAATCATCCAAACTAAAGTTATGGCATTTTCATGCCAAACTAATCAATTTACCGATTACACTAGGGATAGTTTGTATTACTCATTTTTCTGGGGTCTTAACTTCATATTTGACACAAGGTCTTTGTACTCATTTAAAGCTAAGGTGATAAGGGTTCTATTCCAACTGGAATCACCCAATTCGGAGCACCGAAACTCGAGTTATGACCTAGACACCCCGGACTACTCTATGTTCAAAAACATAACCAGAAATTTGGCTTGAACATGGCCCCACTTTGAGTGAATTTTTGGGCCACATAGAATCAGAATTTGAAGGTGCCTATTTCTGGATGTTTGGTTTTCCTTGACGTCTAGTTTAATTAGCCACATGAATCACTCAAATCGGATAAGAAATGAGCAAGTTATGGCTAAAATACGAAAACTCCGGTCAGAATAGCAGGTACCAAGACATGTGTGACTCAGACCGGTACATGTTCGGTTCTGGAAGGGTGTACCGGTACATGTTCAAGGTGTACCGATACATGTGACCCGAAAATGCCCAGAATGTGTGTTTCTCTCCCATTTTTCCATATTTTTCTACCCAATCAACTCTATACTCCATATACACCTCAAAACCATTTTTATTTTCATCTTCAGAACTCAATTATACTCAAATCATCTTTCAATGGATATCTTCTTCAAACCTCCATGATTTACTCAAAGTAACTCTAATATGGGTAATAACCCATACATAAACCAAATACAAGAATTTGTTAGGGTTTGTTCTAACCCATCCCTTTACTTTGCAATTAAACCGTAAATCCAACCTCAAAGGGAGGATTCCATGTTTTTCTTGTACATTTGGGGTTTTACCCACCTTACTCTCAATAATTCTAGGGTTTGTGTGATCTTTCCACAAAACCCTAGACAAAGGAGGAATACCCTCCAAACCATAGCCTTAGGAAATCAAAATACACTCTGATCCCAAGTTGAAAACATACCTTTGATCTTATTCTTCTCCTCCTCCTTCTTCCTCTTCTCTCTTTTCCTCTCCCCTCTCTCTCTCTACGGTTTGGTCCTCCAAAATGAGACCAAATTTTTGCTCTTATCCATGTTTTGTTAAGGCCATGTTTGGCCAAAACAAGAAAACCCATTTTTTTGTTTTAAGTTTTCATTTTACTTAGTCCTGGGACTCCTTTCTTTTCGTAATGCAACTTATGCCATATATTCTAATTTAGCCCCTCATTTCTCTCTCTTTATTTCAATCCAACTTATTAAATTTTTATACTTAGAACTCTCTTTCATCTTATGACACTTAAGTCCTCAAGTGGTAAATGACTAATTTACCCTTGGCTTATTATAAATTTCGGGTATCTAAATTTCCATTTTTCGCATTTAACTTACGAAAACTTCAATTTATGCCTACAAAATACCCTAAACATGTCGAAAACGACTAAGGTATATTTCGGGGCGTTACAATGCAAGTGTCACCCGATGCTTCACCCCATATATGGCCAGGAGTGATGCAAACAGCTTGTTACATAAATGGGAGCCTTCATCGCTGATTACCGCTCTAGGAGTCCCGAACCTTGAAAAGATGTTACTCCTGATGAAGCGCAGTATTACTTTGGCATCACAAGTAATGGTTGGAATGGTTTCCACCCACTTTGACACGTAATCCACTGCCAAAAGTATGTACTTGTGCCCATAGGACAATGGAAACGGACCCATAAAGTCAATGCCCCAAACATCAAAAGTTCTACCTCTAGAATATTCGTCAATGGCATTTCATTTCGTCGTCCAATGTTCCCGGTCCTTTGACATCGATCACAGGACTTTGCAAACAAGTGTGCATCTTTGAATATAGAAGGCCAATAAAAACCTGATTGCAGTACCTTAGCTGCTGTTCTCTGTCCATTGAAATGACCCCCACACTCTAAAGAGTGGCAATGCGTCAATATCTCACCCACTTCACTTTCCGGCACACACCTTCGAATAATCTGATCGGCACACTGTTTAAAGAGGATTGGGTCTTCCTAAAAATAATGCTACAATTCTACAAAGAATCTCTTCTTTTGTTGATAAGTGAGGGTCATGGAGTAACACCGCGTACAAATAATTGGCTATGCTCTGAAACTACGGAATGTTTATCATGACAAAGATAGTATATGCTCATCCGAATGTGTCATCCGGACAAGCCAGATCGCTTCGGAGTGTCCAATCTGGATGATGACGGCTACTATGTTTTCGAAACCTTCTTATCTTAAATATCCACATCAAATTCTCGTGAATAGATCACCCAATAATAAGTCTGTAGTTTCGCTCTTCTTAGTCAAGTATTTGATTGCGGAATGATCTCGTGGAACACAATAACTTTGTTTCCTATAAGATAAGGTATGGATTTGTCAAAGCAAACACAACAGCTAACAATTCTTTCTCTGTTGTAGCATAATTGAGTTGCGCATCATTCATCATTCGATTGGCATAATAGATGGCATAGAAGACTTTTTCTTTTATCTGGCCCAAAACGACCCCAACTTCAAAGTCGCTTGCATTGCACATAAGTTCAAATGGAAGGTTACAATCTGGAGCAACTACTATAGGGGCTGAGGTCAACTTCTTTTTTAGAAACTCAAAAGCATCCATGCATGGCTCATTGCATCTAAACGGAACACTTTGCATAAGAAGATTAGACAACGGTTGGGAAACTTTGGAGAAATCTTGGATGAACCATCTATAAAAACCTACGTGGCCCAAGAAACTCTGTACACCCTTTACCGATGTGGGAGGAGGCAGTTTCTCTATGATCTCAATCTTGGCTCGGTCAACCTTAATTCCTCTTCCGGATATGCGATGCCCCAATACTATGCCTTCTCTCACCAAAAGTGGCACTTTTCCCAATTTAAAACTAAATTGGTTTCCATGCAACTTTTCAGTACCAACGTTAGATTATGGAGGCAGTCATCAAATGTAGATCCAATCACTCAGAAATCATCCATGAAGACTTCAATGGATTTTTCAACCATGTCCAAAAATATTGCCATCATACATCTCTAAATGGTTCCCGGGGCGTTACATAGCCCAAATGGCATTCTCCGGAAAGTGAATGTGCCATAAGGGAACGTGAAGGTGGTCTTCTCTTGATCTTTTGGAGCTATGGTGATCTTATTGTATCTTGAGTATCCATCCGTAGCGAAGTACTCATTCCCGCCGCCTATCTAACATCCGATCAATTAATGGCAAGGGGAAATGGTCCTTTGGTCACTTTGTTCAGTCTCTAAGAGGTCAATAAACTCTCCATCCCGTAATTGTTCCGTTAGAGCAATTCATTTTTCTCATTTATTACCACCGTAGTCCCTCCTTTCTTGGGCACCACCTGGACAGGGCTCACCCATGAACTATCAAAGACGAGGTATATCACTCCTGCATCTAATTATTTAAGTACCTTCTTCCGAACTACCTCTTTCATGAAGGATTTTAAGCATTCGGGCATCCACTATCGGCTTGCATTCCTCCAAAGAATATCTCAGTATACACATAGATGGCCTTATCCCCTTTATATCAGCTAGGGACCATCTAATTTATTCTTTATGCTCCTTAAGGATCTTTAACAATCTCTCTTCATCCATGTTAAAGAGGGAGGATGAGATGATAACTGGTAGTATAGATTCCTCCCCAAGATAAGCATATCTCAAATGATTGGGGAGTTGCTTCTCTTCCATAATAGGGGGTTTCTCAATAGAGGGAGTCAATCGGCTTGGGCTAGCTCCCAAAGATTCAAAGTACTTCCTTCTATTCGGGCCGAAAGAATCCATCCATTTTACATACTCTTGAACTGTCTCATCTTCACAAGAGGAAGGGTCATCATGAGTCGACTGAATTCCAATGGTTCGAAGGAACCAATTGGCTAGACACTATAGCTCTAGCATATCCACTGGAAGCAAAAATTGCCAAGATCATATGGATGCTTTATAGCATTGAAAACATTAAATGTCACTTCCTCTTTCAGCTCTCAACCTCGCCACCCCGCACATCAATCATCACCCTTCCTATGGTTAAGAATGGTCAGCCCGCTGATGATTGGGACCTCTATGATACCACGCGGATGAGTTAGTGACCGATCTTCTAACTACAAAGTGATCGACCACGGCATAAGATCAATGCTCAGTGACCTAGATCACACTGTGGCTCTTCAAATACAGATTCCCGGGTGAACACATGGGATTGTGAAGCTACCCGGATCTTTCAATTAGCAACTTCTTTCAAGATAAGACTACACTTTGATAGAGCGACAGCCCCATAGTCTCCCCAATTTTCTTTCTTGACAAGATGTCCTTCATGAATTCAGTATCCCAAGATTTGCTCAAGTGCTTCAACACATGCTGATGTGTGCTTTTTGAAGATATCCATGAACCTACCAAACTGCTTATCCAATATGTTCTTTCTCAGTCTCTACAGGTACGGGATAATAGGCTTCTCATCATACTTAGGTTTATGAGCTTCAACTTCCTCTGGTGTGTCTGAGACGAGCTCCTTTACGAAATTATCAGCATCTTCAGTGACCTCAACACAAGCCTCACTTCCCGCAGGTTTCATCCTCTTCTGCCTCAACCGGTTCTCATTCCGCAGTCTTACCACCTCGCATACTTTGCAATGCTCATTTCCTTCTCTCCTTGAGTTGACCTCGTGTAAGTACAGGCGCATTTTCATGTTGCCTCAATAACGGATCCATTTGGCCCATTCGACCTTCACTTTGATCTGGGCCGCTTGGATTGTTCAAAGGACGCTCTAGTCTTAGTCTCAAACTTATCATGTGCCTTCATCATATCTTACGCATATCGCCTAACTGTCCATTTTCATATATAAACTCCTCACTTCTTCTTAGGTGGTCGGGAGGCTCTGGCTTGCTCCATAGCATACTCCACACTCTGATTTTTCCGTATGAAAAGTCGATTACTCTTCCACTGATTGTAACTTTGACCATATGGGTCAGCTATGATTTATGAACTCGCCATATATCGAGCTTGTTCAATAAATTCCACCCCCATGGCATTCATCATTAGTAATCGAGAGGCTGGATGAGGTCCATGACATTGCTTGCATGGTAGCTTTCAACTTTATGCACATACACTTGAGAACCTAATTGTCGAAGTCAGAGTTACTGAGAGTGTAGACACTGAGCAGCATAAGTTTGTGAACATGTCTAAATCAACACCACTGGTTTCTTCAAAAGCCTTCAATCGGCCATTGACATTCATTCAAGGCTATGCTCAAGAATTTGATAAGCCTCCACTTCCAATCTTCTCCCTCTAATCGCTCCTCCAAAGAAAAGCATCAATAAGAGTTAGTGGGACAACTCAAAAAAAAAAAAAAAACTATTGTAGAAATGACGACTTGCATCCATTTGGTGAAACTATGGTGAGGGCATTTCTTTCAACAAATTTTTGAATCTCTCCTAATGCTTCAAATAACGACTCTCTTCATAATCGATAAAAGCTAACATGTCAATTTCAACTTTGCCGCTTTTGTCGGGTGGAAAGACCCAGCCGTGAATTTGTTCGATAAGTCCCATGATGTTATTTAATCGGGCGGTTCGAACGGGCCAATGCTACTTTTATCCTTTCAATGAGAATGGAATAATCTAAGTCGAATGGCATCAATACTCACCCCATTATACTTCATTGTATCGCACACCTCCAAAAAGTTCAGGATATGAGCATTCGGCCCAGCGCGAGCCCGGAGTCGGATTCCTTGCGCGAATCGGAGGGTGACGACTCGAGCTCGGCGTCGTCACAGATTGTCGTCTCCTAATCACAGTGGAGAATCAGACGGGCTGTACTCATAACTCTCGATAGTGGTACAAATTATCCATATTTTCCGCATCGATGTATACTACCCCCAATGAACCACATCGCCGCTCTATTATCTTCCATCAGTCCCATAGGTAGTTGTTCCATTCACGCTTCTTTGGCTCCTCATAATTCTATTCAAAGTTCTCAAATTTCAGATCCAAGACAGATTTTCAATGTGTTCTCGTCAGTGATACAACCTAAAGATACCGCAAAGTTTTTCAAAAAACAAAGAAAAATAAAGCATCAAAATTAAATCAAAACAAATGTCTGAAGTACCAAAGAAGTACTTAGTATTGATATTAGCATAAACAC